>BQNB010012825.1:6242-76036 GCA_026074375.1 Tanacetum coccineum | reverse complement strand
GGAGGTTCAAGGACCAGAAGAACCTTGAATGAAAACAGAAACATGTGTAACTGGAACATACATGGAGGCGACAAATGGCAGTCGTGGTGTGTGTTTGCTTCAACTCTTAGGACTGCTTCAACATTTATCCATGCATGCATCTATGGAGTTAGGTAACTCATCACGAATTGAATGCATAAACTGTTAAAAAAACGGATCAAGATCCTCTCAAGTTATGGTCAAACATGATTCATCATGTTAGTCTTATTGTGAGAGTTAATGAATAAGTGGGCCCATGTTTTTTACTAAAAGAAAATGTTTTATGTACTTATCTTATTTGTGATTGGTGAACATGATCTATCATGTTTGACTATAACTTGAGAGGATCTTGATCCTAAAAAAACATATGGAATCAATAACACGAATGTTTGATTACGTATTCTTTTTTTGCTCGAATCTTCCAAAGATAATATACATGTTATGGTTCAAGATTTACCTTGGACTATTCCTTGTCTACTGGAAACCGAAACCGACATGAAGCTAGTATGCACAATCTACCTTCTGCAACAAATTGTACCTGTGATTACAAAACATAATAAAAAATAATATTAGTGCTGAGTACATAATGAGAAGTTGATGAGATATATGATTTCACATGAATCGTGTGTGTAGATGCACAAAGAGAAGTTAATCAAAGTTGAATTTCATGTGGATCGTGTGTGCATATACATGTGAATCAACTGTGTATGTATGCCTATATATATGTGTTATTTTGGAACTTCATCATAAAAAGCATTGATCATAAGAGTTGTAACTCCATCATAAATAACATTGATCATAAGAGTTGTAACTCCCAATGGCATTTAATGGTCTTAAAACGTAAATTTTCAACATTCAATAATGGGTGAAAAATGCTTTATAATGTAGTATTTTTCATTAATTAGGGGTATCCTAGGTTTTTCAACATTCAAGAATGAGTGAAAAATGCTTTATAATGTAGTACTTTTCATTAAATAGGGGCTTCTTAATTTTTCAACATTTAAGAATTGGTGGAAAATGCTTTATAATATAGTATAGATTGTAACAAACTTTAAGTAAAATGGATTTGTTTAAACAATGGGATATAAAAACTATAACTATATGTGCAAGTTACGACACATAACTATATAGCTAAACTTACTTACCTTTGGGTCACATACTTAAACATCATTATATAATATGTATATGGTATATGTTACTAGTATTATTTAAGTATCGAGATCGAGAAAAATGCATTAGAATCGAGAGGATTAACTATTTGGGTTAGTCACAAATTTAGATTAACTAAATGGTTAGTCTATTTAGGTAGCCCATTTTTTGGCCCAAATGGCTTCAAGCCTAAGTAAATTAACAAGTTAGCTAACTATGTTTGATAACTCTAATCCAATCTGTAATTCTAACTAACAACTTCAACAACTTTCTCTTCTATTCTCTATCTTTTGGTCGCCATATTCATCAAGAACACAATGGATCAATTCTTGCTTGTTTTTAATGATTCTTGTGCTTTAGTGTACTTCTGATTGAGGCTTGTTGGACTAACATCCTTGTGATGTGGACTAACCAAATCGGCATTCTCCTTCGATGAGAATGTCTATACTCTCAAATGCATCGAGTGGTCATATATTCGTCTCTATTTTGTTTCATGAGTACTAGCTTGTTTGAACCAACACCCTCCTTTGGCTATTATATATATATATATATTTTAATCTAATTATATAGATTTTTTTTAGAAAAAAAAATTATTTCAAACAGGATAAAATTTTAATAGTTTTTTTATATATATAAACATATAAAATATATATTTATATAAATTCAATTTTCGGTTCAGATTGCAAAAAATTATATTCAAACCGAAAAATGGATTTTAGTTCGTTTCGGTTATGGAAAATTCTGTTTAGTTATGAGTTCGGTTTGATTTCAATTTTATGTTTATTTGGCTATTACCCAAACAATGCACACCCCTAACTTAGCTAACTATTTGTGAGAACCCTAATCCTGTAATCCTAAATAACAACTTCAACAACTTTCTCTTATCTTCTTTATCTTTTGGTCGCCACTTTCATCAAGAACACAAAGGATCTTTTCTTGCTTTGTTTTTGAATGATTCTTTTGCGTTAATTAGTGTACTTTTGATTGAGGCTTGTTGAACTAACATCCTTGTGATGTTGTTATGTGGACTAACCAAATAGGCAATCTCCTTCGATGAGCTTGTCTATACTCTCAAATGCACTCGAGTGGTATTTTGTTTTATGAGTACTTGTTTGAACCAACATCCTCCTTTAGCTTTTCATATTGAAGAAACAACATTTATTACATGGACTGGACATTATATTAAGAGTTAAGTACATTTTTGGTCCTTGTGGTTTGGTGCCGTTTTCACTTTTGATCCAAAATTCAAAAAAGTTTTGGTTTTGGTTTAAAACACATAGTTTCGTTCCACTATCAGTCCATTTATGTTAACCCCGTCAAAGGTAGCCGTTAGAAGCTACATGTGCATATCACGTAAGGGTTAGGTTAGTTCTTTCATCTCTTATTTTAGTTGAGTTTTTATTTAATACAACTCCCCCCCCCTTACATTCAATACGACACAATCAAATCCAAAACACATACACACACACACACCTAAGAACCCTAAACAATTAGACATGGTAAGGTGCAACAAATGCAACTCAATAGGAGTGATTCATACTTCATGGACACAAGAGAACACAGGAAGACGATTCTATTGTTGTTCTAAAAGGGTAAGCTATTGATTGATTTTAACCTAATTTTGCAATTATTTTCGATTTAACCTAATTTTGCAATTTTAATTTTGTCAGGGTTCAAATCATGGGTTTATTGATTGGTATGATGAAGAGATGTGTTAATGTTCTGTGCATATAATTAAGCAGTTAGAAGAGAAAGTTACTCAATTAGGTGCTCAAAAAAGAAGGATGAAGAGGGTGTTGATGTTTAGTTGGTTTTTTTCATACTTCTTTTATCTAGTTAACGGATGTCATGTACAAGTTAGTTGTGAAGTTAATGGTAGTGAAGTAATTGCAAAAATGTATCTTTTGAACCTAATATTAGTGACATTAATGTGATGTCAGTTTCTTTTAAATTAGTGTTCAACGCTACCTGTATTGGTTGTTGAGAGTTGTGTATTGATAATAAAGTAAATAGGAGTGTTGGAAATAACAATTTCAAATAACAAATGGTTGTTGCAGACATAACTAAGAACCATAACAAAGTAACATAAAACAATTTGACTCACAAAAGTCAAACAATACAAAGTTTGAAACTAGGTTCCATACTAGAGTTTGACAATCAAAAGGCTTACATAAGTAATTTAGAAACACAAAAGACATAAGAAATAACAAAAAATAGTCTTACATAACCAATTCAGAAAAACAAAAGCATTAAGGAAGTTGTTTTTTGTGCACTTAAGTCTCTGCCACATTTTTCCCTTTACCATTTGCACCAGCAGGATTCTTTATAGGTGATAACCTTTGATGTATTCTTTGTGAATCTTGGAGTAACAAAAGGTGTAGTTGGCCTAAGAAATGATGTAGTTTTCCTGAGAGAAGGTGCAGTTGGAGAGATGGTGCTGGCCTAACAAATGTTACAGATGTTTGTAATTGGTTAACTGTTGGTGTTGAGGGGTTGATAGATGTTTGTGACTGGTTGACATAATCCCTAACACTTGCAAAAGTGAAGTTTGAATTTTTGACTTGTTTCAAGTCATCTGCTAAACAATCAAGAAGCCAAGTCCAAGACTCTTTGGTTTCAGCCTCAACCACAACATAAGCTAATGGGTAAGCTCATTATTTGGATCAACCCCTACTTGATGTCCAAATTTATCTTTGGACTATGGTTACGACTTTAAACCAACCATCTATTCCCTAATCCATTTTTATCCACTCGAAAGGTATTATCTTATCTAAACACTTTTCGTTTTTAAAGCAGGTTGTTGGCTATCGTTATTCGATTTTGGAAAGATATTGGGTGAGGCGAGACTCCTTTTTTACAAGGTACAATCGGCTCTTTCATCTTGATCAAGACAAAGATTGTCTTATCATTGACGTATTACTAATGGGCAACGGTCTTGGGAATTGGTCTCGGACCAATCTTGGTGTGTTAGAAATCTTGCAACTTTATGTGACATTGTTAAATGAAATCGGGTTAACTAAATATTGATGTCAATGAGGATACTGTACTTGGAGGCTTGGTCATAATGGTACTTTACCGTTAGGTGTCGTTATAGGATTGACCAGAATTCCTCCCACTCTTGCTCATGTTTACTACTTGGGATAATCTTCCACTAGGAAGGTCAATGTGTTTATGTGGAGGCCTTTCCTTGGACGACTCCCTCAATAGATTGAATCTCTATTCGAGTGTATGGATATTCTGGCCAGCTCTTGTCTTTCTTGCAATGCCATGTTGAATCTGTAATCATGTTTTCTTTCGAATGCCGACATTTTGCTACCGATATGTGGAAGGTCGTTTTTTAGAGAGTGTGATATTCCTCTTTTTCAAGCTTCTTCTTGGGATTCTTTTAATGATTGGATCATCTCTTGGCATGCTTCTAAAGAGAAAAAACACAGGTTCTATGTTATTACTACTTCGGTTCTTTGGTGGCTTTGGAGATACCGAAATAGCGTCACGTTTAACTCTCAACCGTTGAGGAAAAGTGATCTATTCGATAATGTTCGTTTCTCTTCATTTTCGTGGCTTCACAATAGGGACCATATGAAGTTATCTTGGAATGGCTGGCTTATGTATCCCCTTTCGATCACGCGTAATGGCAATGGTTAGAGCTGCTTTTGGTTTTTTCTTGAAGCTGGCGTTCAAGTTCGCTGGGTTGGCGTACCTGTACGCCAAGGTTTTTTCGTTTGGCATCTTCGTCGGTTTTGAGGATGGTTCTTCTTTTCATCCTTCTCTCGAGACTTGTTTGGGGTTTCATCAAAATCCATCCCGAAGTGAAAACCGGTGGCTCGGCCTCCGGGATGGGGGGTTTTTCTTTTGCCGAAGTGAAAACCGATCCGTCGGCCTTCGTGTCAAAAGTTTTTTCATCCCTTTTGATTCCCTCGCAGTTAAAGTCTCGGAATTTTACCATTTTTTGATGTTATGTATTTCTTTTTCTTGACTCTATTGTACTTTAAGTTTCTAGCGTCTTGCTAGTCTCTTTTTTATTTATATTCTATCTTTGCCGTTCAAAAAAAAAGATCTCTCTTTCCAACTTTAAATCTACTTTTTAAAGCTCCCAAGCAAACATAAATCCTCTTGAATTTTCTGTGTCACTCGTTACTTCACATGTTCTTTCCACATCAATCTTGATTGTAGTGTCTAGATTTTGTTCTTGTAATTCTAAGACATAATCTTTTAACCTAGCATACTCATTGACATAATCCCCAATAACCTTATCATGTGCCATTTGTTTTGCCCTAAACACCTTGGCCTTTGAAACCCCCAATTCAAATTTCTTTTGCAATTGGTCTTTTATAGCAGCAAAGGGTATCTTAGGGTTTAGCTTGATTGTTTCTTCAACAGTTTTCGAGAGAAACTTAGCTGTGCACTTGTTCACAAACCTTGATTGCAGACATGTATGCTCATCATCAAATCTTTTAACCCACCAAGTTTCTTCCTTTCTTAATTTAGAACAGTGTATCAGCCATGGACAAGAGTGAGAATCTTTTACCACTACTTTATGTTTACCACCTTTTTCTGCCTTTTTTGACTTTTCAAATTTGGACTTAGCACTTGGACCACTTGAACCACTTTGCCCATTTGGCCCAAACTGTGATCCATCATCAGTACTAAATGTAGGCAAAACTCCTCTACACTCAGCCCTAACTCTCACCTTATCATTTTTTGACAAATACAACTGTCTTCTATTTTTAACAGCAAGTCTGCTAACCATCTCCTTTATCAATTCTTTGTTAGCAAAAGTTAGGCCACAATAAACATTGTCAGTGTAAATATTCCCATGTACAGGCTTGTGTTTTCTAGCATCTTTGAGGCTTCTTTCCTATTACTGTCTATATCATATGGGTCACTGGCACTATAAAAATCTTCCAAATCTACATCTTAAAAAACTTTAGCTTCTACTGGTTGGGTATCTTCAATTGGGACTTCATCATGTCCTACCCATTCAACATTTTCATCAGTGAACTTCCTAAAATCATCCATATCTACTTCTACATCATCAACTCCGTGACCTAGATAAAAGAGGCGCTTCAGAAACGAGAAACAAATAATGAAACGTCGAATAAGATGCTCAATGAAAATAGACATCCATAAGTGTTTGTGCTTTAGTTTATATAGTAAAACGTGACATTAAGAAAGTATACGGTTTATAGATATGTTACGATATGTTTTACGACAAGTTTCTATTTTAAGAAAGTTCTAAGTTTCGGGGCGTTAATACCGTCCCCTAATATATAATGATTCCATTTACCCTAAACGCATTAGTGAAACCTAAACGCCCGCTTTCTAAGTCTGTCTCACTAATAAATACCAAAAGTTTCTATTTTTAGAAGTTTCCCGTTTTAGAAATCCGACATTGAGTTTGGGACATTTTTAAAAGTTCCTACTTCATATACTAACGTTATTACGTGTTTCGCCAACATTTTAAAAGCTCAAAACATCCGGAAAGTGTCCGAAAACCCATTTTCATGTTTCAATCAGCACCCTATTTAATTATTTTGCCGAAAAATGTTTCAAGTTTTATTTCGCCATAACTCGGCCGTTTTAAGTCCGCTTTTAGTGTTCGAGATATGAAAACTTATCTATTCGAAACGAGCTATCCAAAAACTACCTTCTCGGCTAATAAAAACATTTTTAAATGGCCGAAAACCTCAAAACAATTTTGGATCAGCAAGCACTATTTTTGCAAACGCCTCCAAAAATCCAACCAAACTTCACAATAGTGCCTATACTATCCTAACCCCCATTTACTACTAAACCAACCAACAAAACCACACTTAATCTACTCCTAATCCCATCACCGTCTTTGTTGCAACACACAAGAACACTAAATCTCACCAAGACTACAATATGAGTAATTATATATGTATCCTTCCCCAGTTACACCCGGTATCTAGCTCACCCAGCCCGGTGATTAACTTAACTAATACGATAGGCGATAGACGATATATGATATAAATATATAGTATACTATATATATAATATACGATATATGATAATTACCCGCAAAAGCAGGTATAAACTAGTATAAGCAAGTAATAGCAATATTAACAAGCAATAGCACGTAATACGCAAGTAGTAGCAAATAATAGCAGGTAATAGCGGAAACTGCACACTTAGATCCTATTATGCAAGCTATATAAAGGTTCTTAGGTTATAGTCTAGGCCAAACCACCTAGTTCTTTATAACCTTGGGTTTGATTACCAATCTGTCACACCCCGATGATGGCGAAAACACAAGGTGCGATAGAGAATTGATCGTCATAACACAAGATATATTATAAAGAAATCTAAATGCATATCAAAAGTGTCATAACATCCTCCGACGACAAGTATGAAAACTTGTGTCAAAATAGTCAATGAACACAACACATAGTCATGATTATTACAGAACAACTCCCAACATGGGGACCAAACAAGTCTAAAGAAATTTAAGAACAACAATCATAGCAACCAGCCTCAAATGCAATCCTTCAATATTGATCCCTCACGAGATAGCTTAGGTCTCGAAGGCATTCTATCTTGAGTTTAACGAACAATAGCATCACCTGAAAATGATACTCGTTAATGTCAACATAAAGTTGGTGAGCTCGTAGGTTTAGAGTAAACCCGGTTGCTATGCCAGAATTTAGGTTGTGGACAATTGTGCAATATGAAAGTAGAATCCATGCAATAGTATGTAGAATATCAACATAGCAATCACATGATAATCATAGCATTTGAACTCAATGTACAACCCATAGTATTCCGAGCGCTTATTGTCTTCTAAACCTATCGCCTACCAGGCGGAGCTACACAGTTGGGTAAATAGTCCTTGAATAGATGTTCATAGATATTCACCTAGAACTTATGCACAAATAGTCATCATGGCATTCATATAGCAATCAAAGGCACATAGCTTTATCAAAAATGAAATAGAAGTTTTGCACAGATGAAAACAGTATGAAATAGATTTGAGTATCATTTTCTCCCAACGGAAAAGAGTTAAAAAGTCAGGCTACAAGAACTCACCTCAACAAGATGATAAGTAGCTGAGAATATGTCAGTCAAACAACAGCGTACAATGGCTTCTAGACACGACCTCGCAATTAGTTGGGTTTAGATTTATGTTTGGAATGTGTACTTAAAAGTGATGCATAGGAGTTTTGAAAACGTTTCCGTTTAACTAGTTTTAGTAGAATTGGTTGTGTAATGATTGGTGATTTAGACACGAAGGGGGTATACTAAGTATGTACGTAGATACTATACACTTATGCTATTTACGAAAATAGATAAGTAATATAAAAAGAATGCTTAGATAATAGATATTTATATGTATGTTCCGGTAATCCATCCGGTAAGCCCTAGTTACCTTGTTTATTTGTATTGGTTATAAGAAATGACACGTTTTAATTATACAAAGCGATTAGGAGAAATTTTATATTTTATAAAATTATAAAATATGTTTTTCGTCTTTCAGTCGATTAATTAAAATAATAATATTTTATTATTTTATCGTAAAAGTAAGTTTTTGAATAAATATTCTAAGTATAGGATTTTTACGAAATTTCGGCATGACTCGTTCGTTTATAAAACGTTTTACAAGGTTCTTAAACCTCAGTTTCCAAACACTTTCCTTAAATAAATCAACTTTCGACAAATTCCTAAAGTCTATGTTTTCGTAACGATTTATCAAAATGATCTTCTCCAAAAGATTATCTTAACGATACGAGTGTAAGTCGTTTTCAAAAATCCGATCTAGGAGTTTAAAATGACAACCAATAGGAGTCCAATATGTTACTTCCAGTTGTAAAACTCGGTTTAGGCCCAATACTAAAGCTCATTTGCAAATATAAGCCCAAATAATAATTCTTGAAATAAGCCGGACCACAATAAGGTCCACAATAAGCCGTGGCTTATTGGGTCGTGAGCCTTATAAGCCCAAAACCAAGTACTTTATAGTTTTAAGTATGCTAATAAGCTACGTAGTGTTTCTAGTTATCAAAATAAGCTATCGAAATAAGTTATAAAAATATGGCAAAAGAGGTAATAACCAAAAATACCTCCTTTTTGTTCCTTGTGGTTTTTGAACCTAAATAAGCTTAAAATAAGTTATAATAAGCTTTTTGAAAGCTTATTTTTAAGCTAGATGATAATTAAGCTACTTAGTACATAAATGTTTTTCCACCATCACAACCAAAATAACAAAATGATCAACCCTATGTGTCCTTGTCCCAAGTTCGAACCAACCAAACACCCTATATATTCATTTTGAAATTTTTAACGTTTGATTTTTAGAAAACGCACCGTGCAACTAACTTCTATGCATCATTAGACATATAAAAGTACAAGTTATATTGAAATTTAAAGACTTACAAAAGAGGGTTTTGAAGACGAGATTGACACTAAAATGACAACCCAAACATTGTTTTTATAAACCCACACCTATTGGAATCAACCCGGTAACACTTAAACCTTCATGTTTTAGATCAAATTTGGAAATTTTATGGATTTATATGTGTGTGTGTGTGTGTGAATTTGGACGAGACCAAGGAGAGGAGAGGGGAGCAAAAATTTGATGTGTGTGTGTTTGAAATGAGAAATGGGACAAAAGGAATGAATATAGAATAATCAAGGACTAGACAAGGTTCCTAAATCATTGCCTTGTTTTCCCTTGTGTGTCTCGATCGGCTAAGGGATCCAAGGGGTCTCGAGTTGCTTCGTTTTGTGTCGGGTTACCTTAATACTTATTGACCGTTATCTTAAAACATGATCTGAAGTTTCCTAGTATTTTTATTGAGTTTAAAATCACTTTTACATGAACTTAGAATATTCACATGACATGTTTTGTAGTTAAATTGTCTTAGGTTACGTATATACCATTTATGTATGTGTCAGACGCGTTGTTTGACATTTTAAGCCGTTTGCCGGACAACCTCTCGGAATGAAATCAAATAAGATTGTAATCCTCTAAAAAGGATTAATATATGAAATACATGATTTATTGACTAAGAAAATATAGATTGACTACCGTTTACACGGTAATTGTTCTGACAGAATCAGTAAAAGTCAAATAGTCAAAGGACTAAAATAGTGAAAGGTTACAAATATTGGTTGCGTGATGTTTGGTGAAATTAGACTCAAAGAAGATGTGTCAAAGTATGTACATTAGATGGTATATCTACTTATAGTATATGATGTATTTCAAAAGCTTTAAATTTATAATGACTGAAAATTCCAATTTTTATTATAGGGAAACACACGGGTAAAAGTATAACTCACGTATGTAGTATAATCTTTTTAGGTAAGACCAGGTCGTCCACAGGGATTTGAGTAGTATTCAAATAATCAGAAGAAAATAGATTTAAACAATTTTGAAAATAACTTTTGTTTTACCTAAGTGATAATATAGATGACTACTCGGATAGTTAAAATAATTCGTAAGTGTTGGAAATAATTGAGACTTCGAAGATGGAACCTTATAAAAAGGATTTCTCGTCAGAAAATGTTTTCACAAATTAACTTGAGTAACTCCAGACTTATATTTAGTTAACTAAACTAAATGTGTCACTCAAATAGTCCAGTATGTTATTATATCAAAGCTTATTTTGTTTATCTGTTTACGAAAGAGGATTTTTCGACACAGACGATAAAGATCACAGACAAATTTTTAAAACCATACAGATCATAACGGGTATTTTGACCTATACCGATATGATTATATAATCTAAGTTGATAAGCAAAACCGATAAGATAGGATATAATAGGATTGCAACATAAATAATTATAAATAATATTTTAATACTTTAATTAATAAAAAAATATATTTTTTAATATATTATTATATAAAGTAATAAATATATATTATATTTATAATTATATAATTATTAAACACAAAAATCCTATATTTTATTTTTTATATATATATTAATTATTAAAATATAAATAAAATTATTAAATTTGATAAATTTTTTTTAATATATAAATCAATTAATTATATTAATATATTTTTTTTAATTATTTATAATAAATTAAAATAAATAAATTAAAAAAATATCTTTTTGTATTTAGATAAAAAAATATAATTATTATTTATTAAATATATAATATATTTTAATAAATTTATAAAATATATATATAAAATTAATATATATAATATAATTTTATTATATTAAATATTATATTATATATATATAATATAAAATTATATAATATATATAAAAATTCTATTATATAAATTTAATTATAATAAATATATAATTAATTATTTATATATATTAATTATTTAATATAATTAAAATAATTATCAATATTATAAATATTTTATTATAATATTATAATTTTTTATAATATCATATATTATATAATTAATTTTTTTTAATACAATTTTATATAAAAATTAATATATTATATTATAAATATATATATTAAAAATACTTTAATCAAATAAATATATTATTTAAAATTTAATAATTATATTTTTTTTTTTAAAAAAAAAAAAATTTGCATATTTAATTATTTAAATTATTTATATTTTATCATATTTAAATAAATTAATAAAATAATTAAAATATTTTATTATATTAATTAATATTTTTATTTAATATTAAATTTTATTAAATAAAATAAAATTTTATTACTAAAATTTAATAATAAAATAAATAATTTTTTATATATCTTATTATATTATATATATTTTAAAAAATATAATTAATAATATATTTATAATATATATATATTAAAAATTTAATTATATTAATTTATATAAAAATAATAATAAATTATTATAATATTTAATTTAAAATACTAATATATTAAATTTATTATATTATATTATATAAAATATATTATATTTAAAAAATTTAATATACAAAATTATAAAAAAAAATAAAATAATAAAAAAAAAATATAAATATTATTAAATTTATATATTAATATATAATAATTTATATTATTATAAATTTAAAAAAAATAATATATTATTATAAATAATATTTTTTATTTATTTAATTTATAATATAAATATTATATTATAAAAATAAAAAATATATTATTATATATAATAATCATATTTTAATATAATTTAATTAAAAAAAATTAATTTATATTTATTTATATATAATATTAATTTAATTATAATTTTAATATATAAAAATAAATAAATTTAATAATATAAAATTATATAAATATAGATAATATATTAATATTTAAATTATTTATAATTATTTATATATTTATTTTGTTTATAATTATCTTTTAATTATTTTATATTATTTATATAAAATATTTATTTAAATAAATAAAAAAAATTTAAAAAATAAAATATATATTATAATTTAATATAATAAATTTTATAAAAATAAAAAAAAAAAAATATTTATAAAAATTTGTTTTATAAAATATTAAAAAAATTATAATTAATCATTTTTAAAATAAAATTTTATATTTTTTATATAATAATATATATATTTTACTATACTAAAAATTAATATATTAAATATTAAAAAATATAAAAAAAATATATATTATATAATTTATTTTTTATAGATTGACTACCGTTCACACGGTAATTGTTCTGACAGAATCAGTAAAAGTCAAATAGTCAAAGGACTAAAATAGTGAAAGGTTATAAATATTGGTTGTGTGATGTTTGGTGAAATTAGACTCAAAGAAGATGTGTCAAGGTATGTACATTAGATGGTATATCTACTTATAGTGTATGATGTATTTCAAAAGCTTTACATTTATAATGACTTTAAAATACACATTTTTTATTATAGGCGTAAACTCACGGGTAAAGTCTAAGTAGTCTGTTGTATAATCTTTTTAGATAAGACCAGGTCGTCCACACAAAATTTGAGTAGTATTCATATAATCAAAGAAATTCGATTTAACAATTTAGAAAGTACTTTTGTTTTATAGTGTAATCAAGATAAATATCGCGATAGTTAAAAAATAATTTCATAAGTGTTGAATTGATTAAGATCTCAAAGATGGAAAACCTTATAAAAAGGATTTTCTCATAGAAAACGTTTTCACAATTAACTTGATTAACTCAAGTCTTAAAAAGATTTCAACCACCAGATTTCTCTTCTTCGAGCGGAACGCTACGGATTGCATTGGCAACAAAGTTATTATCTTTGTTCTTGTTGTCATTTCCTCCATCCTGTTTCTTTTTTAAGGCGCGGCATTCCTGCTTGAAATGTCCTGGCTTTTTTCAATTGTAGGAGATGACATCCTTTTTATTCTTTTTAGACTTCTTTTTGTCCTTATCATCGTGTCTACCTTTCTTTCCACTAGCTTTGGAAGATACTCCCTTTTCCTCCACGACGTGTACCTTGGATGTGTCATGATTTGTTTTGTTTTCCAAACGATACTGTTCTTTAATAAGAAGATGTTTGCCAAGGTCTTTTAAGGATAAATCATCCTTACGATGTTTAAGATTTTTTTTAACATCTTTCTAAGTGGATGGGAGTTTGTCAATGATGGATGCCACTTGTATGGATTCATCCATGTTCATGTTGTTTTGTGTAAACATACTAAGAATGTGCTCAAGTTCATACATTTGGTCCTTTATTGGATGTGAATCTACCATTTTGTAAGAATTAAATTTGGAAACAATAAATTTCTTACTTGATGCATCTTCCGTGAAGTAACATTCCTCGAGAGCATTCTAAAGTTCCTTAGCCGTGGAATAGTTCTGATATACGTCGAAGAGCGGATCCGACATAGCATTGAGGATATGTCCACGACAAATGAAATCATCATTTTCAAACTTGAGACGCTCACGGGACACAGCTAGGGTTTCGTCTTCGGATTCCTTGGGGTACGGCTTGGTTAGGACATATGCAACTTTCAATGTGGCTAAAAGAAATTGTATTTTCTTTTGCCAACGCTTGAAACTTCCACCATCGAAACGGTCCAACTTTACTATGTCAGTTGACATTTGCATCAGGTTCTTGGACGCCATCTTGATTCGGGAAATTGCTTTAAGATTGTTAGTGTCGGGGTTTGATAAAGATGGTTTTATGATAGTGTGTTTTGTACTACTACTTGTTACTTCAAGGCGAGTTCTCTTTATCCTTAAAGCAATTCTGCCCCCACCATTCTTTCGAACAATCGTGTTTTGGGTTAACAACGAATTGCCTCCCAAGATACAATGAAGCAACGTATGTAGCAATTCTCAACACTATACGAAGTGGTGATAATCCGGATGAACTACCGAGTTATCGAGGTCTTCAAGACACTACAAATAATAGTTCTATATCACTATTATTTATAGCAATCGGTTATAAAACAAAGGTTTTGTATGTGTTTATTTTGGTTTTGGATGATCAAAAAACACAGAAAGATGACAATATTTATAGGCAGTCTCATGACCATTCAAATAGTCACATTGGTTTACAAAAAGGTGCTATTAGTGACGGTTTAGCGACGACTTAGTGACAGAAAAATCGTCACTAATCTTTATTTCCAGAAACAGTCGCGATGCTTCAGTCACAAACACCCTATCAACAGATCTAATCGCCACCTTTTTGAATTGACGCGTCTTCTCTAAAATAAATTTAATTAGCGACGGTTTTGTGACAGAAAAAACTGTCGCTAATAACAAATTCATGCATCAAAACCAAAACACAACAAAACTCTTTATTTTCTTCCTAAGATTTGCCCAAATTGTCTTATGTTTGTTTTGAAAATATTACCCAACAATGCATATCTCACAATCAATTGAACTTTCTAGGTTAACCCCTTATGACATTTTATAACAGCCTAATGGGTGAAATTTGTGCCTATTATAGCTTAATTATCTTTTACCTTATGAAACTGTGGCATGCTACTACTTCTGAAAATTCAGATCATTGTTACATAATTTTGATATGCGGTTGATTTTAGTCACACGGCTAAATATATTATGTTGGTAAAATTACAAGTAAAAACTGATAAGATTCGAAGCTTTGCTATTATAGAAAAAGATGTTCATACATGTAATTTTTTGTTGTTTTATTGTAGGCTTACGTTTACCCCGGATCAAAGGCAACTCACACCAGCACTTCTAGCTCATCTGGTAGATGTGGTACCTGTAGGCGACAATGTACAGACCGTTTCTGAATCATATGGTATGTGCTCAAAAGCATACTATTATTAAATTCATAGATGTCCATGCACACAACATTAAGCTCGTGTCTCTATTTATAGTTAGGTACGTGAAGAATACCCCTCCCATGGTTACAAATGTTGTAGACAACGAAGGAGCATTAATTCAGGTTAGATATGTCACGCCCCCAAATAGGGTCCTGTCAGAATAAGCGTGACATTCATGATCATCTCAAGTACAAAGTATAAAGAACGACCTCTAAGGGTACATTTTGAAAATAAACACCATTGCATTACTTTAAAATGTTAATAAGTTTTAGATCGATCAAGTCAAATGATTTAAGAGTTAAAGTGTGGAAGCTTAAATGAGTTTCAACAATGATATTTAAAAACATAGATAAATTCTTAAAGACCGGTCTAGGCAAATAGACTTCACATAAATCAAGCAATGACATCCAAGCTAAGCACCTGAGAAAAATATTCTTAAAATGTCAACATAAATTTGGTGAATTCATAGGTTTAGTTCAAATATTATCAGTGTGGACCACAAGGTTCAAAACCTATGTGACAGTTATAGGAGATACAACTTCACATAAAGAGGCATTTACGTTGCACTAAGCTCATGACACCGAAGCTAATGGGGAGGTAGCATGTACATTGCCTAATAAAATTTGCCCTGGTAGGTGTCTAACCAAGACACCCAATCTAGTTTCGAGGTGATATACATCCGTTGGCCTGTACAATCCGTCATACCCTACCAGTAAGAATTACCAAACCCGGATGGGGATTATTAGTCCCAATAGATCTATTTAGTCACCCGCGCTTACTTAACCGGCCAGTTGGTTAAAGGTAATTAACGGTTCATGATAATTCGGGCAGTAGTGGTCTAACGCTACTTAGGCAACACGTAAACTTGGGAAAATCTCACGTATAGTACTTGTGTCCATTTATAAAATCAAGCAATGTTTCTCACCCCAAATTATAAAGCATTTATTTAAAACGAGTAAAAAGTGTGGCTATGAACTCACCTTAAGCAAATGGTGAGCAACTAATTCAACGGAGATAATAACGATATCGAACGACTCCATGACCTAGATAAAAGACGCGCTTCAGAAACGAGAAACAAATAACGAAACGTCGAATAAGATGCTCAATGAAAATAGACATCCATAATATACGGTTTATAGATATGTTACGATATGTTTTGCGACAAGTTTCTATTTTAGGAAAGTTCTAAGTTTCGGGACGTTAATAGATATGTTACGATATGTTTTACGACAAGTTTCTATTTTAGGAAAGTTCTAAGTTTCGGGGCGTTAATACCGTCCCCTAATATATAATGATTCTATTTACCCAAAACGCATTAGTGAAACCTAAACGCCCGTTTTCTAAGTCTGTCTCACTAATAAATACCAAAAGTTTCTATTTTTAGAAGTTTCCCGTTTTAGAAATCCGACATTGAGTTTGGGACATTTTTAAAAGTTCCTACTTCATATACTAACGTTATTACGTGTTTCGCCAACATTTTAAAAGCTCAAAACATCCGAAAAGTGTCCGAAAACCCATTTTCATGTTTCAATCAGCATCCTATTTAATTATTTTGCCAAAAAATGTTTCAAGTTTTATTTCGTCATAACTCGGCCGTTTTAAGTCCGCTTTTAGTGTTTGAGATATGAAAACTTATCTATTTGAAACGAGCTATCCAAAAACTACCTTCTTGACTAATAAAAACATTTTTAAATTGCCGAAAACCTCAAAACAATTTTGGATCAGCAAGCACTATTTTTGCAAACGCCTCCAAAAATCCAACCAAACTTCACAATAGTGCCTATACTATCCTAACCCCCATTTACTACTAAACCAACCAACAAAACCACACTTAATCTACTCCTAATCCCATCACCGTCTTTGTTGCAACACACAAGAACACTAAATCTCACCAAGACTACAATATGAGTAATTATATATGTATCCTTCCCTAGTTACACCCGGTATCTAGCTCACGCAGACCGGTGATTGACCTAACAAATACGATAGGCGATAGGCGATATATGATATAAAATATATAGTATACTATATATATATAATATACGATATACGAAAATTACCCGCAAAAGCAGGTATAAACTAGTATAAGCAAGTAATAGCAATATTAACAAGCAATAACACGTAATACGCAAGTAGTAGCAAATAATAGCACGTAATAGCGGAAACCGCACACTTAGATCCTATTATGCAAGCTATATAAAGGTTCTTAGATTATAGTCTAGGCCAAACCACCTAGTTCTCTATAACTTTGGCTCTCACACCCCGACGATGGCGAAAACACGAGGTGCGATAGAGAATTGATCGTCATAACACAAGATATATTATAGAGAAATCTAAATGCATATCAAAAGTGTCATAACATCCTTCGACGACAAGTATGAAAACTTGTGTCAAAATAGTCAATGAACACAACACATAGTCATGATTATTACAGAACAACTCCCAACATGGGGACCAAACAAGTCTAAAGAAATTTAAGAACAACAATCATGGCAACCAGCCTTAAATGCAATCCTTCAATATTGATCCCTCGCGGGATAGCTTAGGTCTCGAAGGCATTCTATCTTGAGTTTAACCAACAATAGCATCACCGGAAAATGATACTCGTTAATGTCAACATAAAGTTGGTGAGCTCGTAGGTTTAGAGTAAACCCGGTTGCTATGCCAGAATTTAAGTAGTGGACAATTGTGCAATATGAAAGTAGAATCCATGCAATAGTATGTAGAATATCAACATAGCAATCACATGATAATCATAGCATTTGAACTCAATGTACAACCCATAGTATCCTGAGCGCTTATTGTCTTCTAAACCTATCGCCTACCAGGTGGAGCTACACAGTCGGGTAAATAGTCCTTGCATAGATGTTCATAGATATTCACCTAGAACTTATGCACAAATAGTCATCATGACATTCATATAGCAATCAAAGGCATATAGCTTTGTCCAAAATGAAATAGAAGTTTTGCACAAATGAAAATAGTATGAAATAGATTTGAGTATCATTTTCCCCTAACAGAAAAGAGTTAAAAAGTGAGGCTACGAGAACTCACCTCAACAAGATGATATGTAGCTGAGACAGCGTACAATGGCTTCCAAACACGACCTCACAATTAGTTGGGTTTAGATTTATGTTTGGAATGTGTACTTAAAAGTGATGCATAGGAGTTTTGAAAACGTTTTCGTTTAACTGGTTTTAGTAGAATTGGTTGTGTAATGATTGGTGATTTAGACACGAAGGAGATATACAAAGTATGTATGTAGATACTATACACTTATGATATTTACGAAAATAGATAAGTAATATAAAAAGAATGCTTAGATAATAGATATTTATATGTATGTTCCGGTAATCCATCCGGTAAGCCCTAGTTACCTTGTTTATTTGTATTGGTTATAAGAAATGACACGTTTTAATTATACAAAGTGATTAGGAGAAATTTTATATTTTATAAAATTATAAAATATGTTTTTCGTCTTTCAGTCGATTTATTAAAATAATAATATTTTATTATTTTATCGTAAAAGTAAGTTTTTGAATAAATATTCTAAGTATAGGATTTTTACGAAATTTCGGCATGACTCGTTCGTTTATAAAACGTTTTACAAGGTTCTTAAACCTCAGTTTCCAAACACTTTCCTTAAATAAATCAACTTTCGACAAATTCCTAAAGTCTATGTTTTCGTAACGATTTATCAAAATGATCTTCTCCAAAAGATTATCTTAACGATACGAGTGTAAGTCGTTTTCAAAAATCCGATCTAGGAGTTTAAAATGACAACCAATAGGAGTCCAATATGTTATTTCCAGTTGTAAAACTCAGTTTAGGCCCAATACTAAAGCTCATTTGCAAATATAAGCCCAAATAATAATTCTTGAAATAAGCCGGACCACAATAAGGTCCACAATAAGCCGTGGCTTATTGGGTCGTGAGCCTTATAAGCCCAAAACCAAGTACTTTATAGTTTTAAGTATGCTAATAAGCTACGTAGTGTTTCTAGTTATCAAAATAAGCTATCGAAATAAGTTATAAAAATATGGCAAAAGAGGTAATAACCAAAAATACCTCCTTTTTGTTCCTTGTGGTTTTTGAACCTAAATAAGCTTAAAATAAGTTATAATAAGCTTTTGGAAAGCTTATTTTTAAGCTAGATGATAATTAAGCTACCTAGTACATAAATGTTTTTCCACCATCACAACCAAAATAACAAAATGATCAACCCTATGTGTCCTTGTCCCAAGTTCGAACCAACCAAACACCCTATATATTCATTTCAAAATTTTTAACGTTTGATTTTTAGAAAATGCACCATGCAACTGACATCTATGCATCATTAGACATATAAAAGTACAAGTTATATTGAAATTTAAAAACTTACAAAAGAGGGTTTGGAAGACGAGATTGACACAAAAATGACAACCTAAACGTTGTTTTTATAAACCCACTCCTATTAGAATCAACTCAGTAACAATTAAACCTTCATGTTTTAGATCAAATTTGGAAATTTTATGGATTTATGTGTGTGTGTGTGTGAATTCGGATGAGACCAATGAAAGGAGAGGGGAGTAAAAATTTGATGTGTGTGTGTGTTTGAAATGAGAAATGGGACAAAAGGAATGAATATAGAATAATCAAGGACTAGACAAGGTTCCTAAATCCTTGCCTTGTTGTCCCTTGTGTGTCTCGATCGGGTAAGGGATCCAAGGCCTCTCGGGTTGCTTTGTTTTGTGTCGGGTTACCTTAATACTCATTGACCGTGATCTTAAAACATGATCCGAAGTTTCCTAGTATTTTTATTAAGTTTAAAATCACTTTTACATGAACTTAGAATATTCACATGACATGTTTTGTAGTTAAATTGTCTTAGGTTACGTATATACCATTTATGTATGTGTCAGACGCGTTGTTTGACATTTTAAGCCGTTTGCGGGACAACCTCTCGGAATGAAATCAAATAAGATTGTAATCCTCTAAAAAGGATTAATATATGAAATACATGATTTATTGACTAAGAAAATATAGATTGACTACCGTTCACACGGTAATTGTTCTGACAGAATCAGTAAAAGTCAAATAGTCAAAGGACTAAAATAGTGAAAGGTTACAAATATTGGTTGCGTGATGTTTGGTGAAATTAGACTCAAAGAAGATGTGTCAAAGTATGTACATTAGATGGTATATCTACTTATAGTATATGATGTATTTCAAAAGCTTTAAATTTATAATGACTGAAAATACCAATTTTTATTATAGGGAAACACACGGGTAAAAGTATAACTCACGTATGTAGTATAATCTTTTTAGGTAAGACCAGGTCGTCCACAGGGATTTGAGTAGTATTCAAATAATCAGAAGAAAATAGATTTTAACAATTTTGAAAATAACTTTTGTTTTACTAGTGATAATATAGATGACTACTCGGATAGTTAAAAATAACTCATAAGTGTTGGAAATGATTAAGACTTCAAAGATGGAACCTTATAAAAAGGATTTCTCGTCAGAAAACTTTTTCACAAATTAACTTGATTAACTCCAGACTTATATTTAGTTGACTAAACTAAATGTGTCACTCAAATAGTCCAGTATGTTATTATATCAAAGCTTATTTTGTTTATCTGTTTACGAAAGAGGATTTTTCGACACAGACGATAAAGATCACAGACAAATTTTTAAAACCATACAGATCATAACGGGTATTTTGACCTATACCGATATGATTATATAATCTAAGTTGATAAGCAAAATTGATAAGATATGATATATTAGGATTGCAACATAAGCTTGAGATTAAAGAGATCACGATCATACCAAACACTTATTCATTATTATAACATCACCGAGTAGTCATGAGAGATTTAGCCTCTCATGGCTAAGGAGTTCGTAACATATCTTGATTCCATATCAAACTTCATTATTAAACTAGTATGATGTTCTTCGTTGTTCTTGGTGATTTTATCTTGATTCTTCAAAGGATATGGTGTTTATACTTGGAGAATGATTGAAAAGTGTTTTGGACTTCATAAGGGGGATAATTGTGTGTATTTGTTGAAAAACGGATGAAGGGATGAATGAAAAGGATTGAATTTCGTCCCCTATTTATAGGCTGGATGAGGGTCGAAGTGCGGCGCACAAAGTAAAATGTGCGGCGTACTTGGTAATTAAATGCGAGGGGAATTAAATTTTTATTGGAGAAGTGCGGCGCATAAAAGAATTTGTGCGGTGTACTTAGGGTATTAAGAGAGTAGTATTTATGTCTTCATTTACTCTTCAACGTGAGATGGGAAGTGCGGCGCACAAAAGAAATTGTGCGGCGTACTTATGGAGTTAATGCTGAATTTGTCTAAGTCTTTAATTCCTTGACTTTGAGGATAAGTGTGGCTCACAATTGGTAAGTGCACCGCACATTTTTGCTTTTAGCTTGATTCTTTATTTTTTCTTGTATGTTGTTTTTCCGATGTGTATAATTACTCGATCTTTGTTGTGTTTGAGCTTAGGATGTCTTCATGTGAACTTGCACATATTTCATGCTATTACGTATCGAAAGTTCACGAGGAATGATAAAATATAAACAAATAACGTCACCGAAAACATGTATAATTTAGGCGTTATCAGTATATAAAAGGAAATAGACAAGCAAAATAGCAAGACTTAGATAATAGACGCAAATAAATATGTTTCGGTAACATCATCAAGTAACTCTAATTACCTTGTTAAATTGTATTAATTTAAAAAATGACATGTTTTATTTATATCAAACGATTTTGGAAAAGTTTTATAATTTATAAAATTATAAAATATATTTTGTCTTTTAGTCGTTTATTAAAATAATAATATATTTTCATCTTTTTGTCGGATTTCTAAGAAAGTAGAAATTTTGCAAAATATTCTAAGTACAATATTTTATAAATTTTCGGCTTGACCCGTTTGTTTATAAAACGTTTTCCAAGGTTTTAAACCTCATTTTCTAAATACTTTTCTCAACTTAAGCAATTTCTGACAAATATCAAAACTTACGTTTTCGTACTGATTTATCAAAATACATTTCTCCAAAAGACTAACTTAACTATACGAGTGTAAATCCTTTTCAAAAATCTGCTCTAAGTGTTTAAAATGACTAGTTTCCACTTATTGGGCCTTAAGGCCCAATAGTAGTCCAACATGTTATTACTAGTTATAAAACTCTATTTAGGCCTAATATTAAAGCCCATTTAGAAAATAAGTCCAACAAATAATCCACAAAGTATAGCCAAGGATCACGGACTAAAACTAAGCCATGACTTGGGCTTAGCTTAACGGGTTGTGACCTATTAAGCCCCAAATAAGCTATCCTTGGCTTATCTTTTAAGCCGTTAAGCTATATAAGTTCTTATATTCCAAAATAAGCTATAACGTAAACCATGAAAATAAGCCAGACCATAACAACGTCCACAATAAGCCATGGCTTGTTGGGCCTTATTAGGCCGTGAGTCTCATAAGCTCAAAATAAGTATGTTTAGCTTATTAATTAGCTAATAAGCTACTTAGTACCATTAAATATTAAAATAAGGAGAGAAGTGCAAAAATCATCCTTGTGGTTTGTTAAAAAACGGTCTCACGTTCCTCGTTAAATAATTGTCCAAAACACATCCCTCCGTCAATGTTTTGGGACACGATACATCCCTTGGACTAACGGTGCAAATGTTTTTCTCGTTAATTATTAACGAGGGTCTAATTTTTAGCGGTGCAACTATATAGAGGGGTATTGTTGTCTTTTTGCTGTCACATGGATGATTTTTGCACTTCTCTCTTAAAAAATAAGTTTTTTTTAATTAAAAAAAACTTTTTTACATTATTATTCGTAAAAAATTTATTTTTTTTACAAAATCTTAAAAAAAAGTCGCACTTTACAAAAATCTTATTTTTTTTTTTTAAATTAGTTTTGTTTGTTTTTAAAAAAAAAATTTACAAAACTTTAAAAAACATTTCATACTTTTACAATCTTAGTTTTGAAAATAAAATGTAAAAATTTTGTATTTTTCAAAATCTTAGTATTTAAAAAGTACAAAAAAAATTTAAAAAGTCTTGTAAAAAAGTGCGAATTTAAAAAAAAAAATTAAAAAGTGCGAAGTTTTAAAAAAAAATTTAAAAAGTTTTGTAAAAAAAATTTTAAAAAAGTTTTTAAAACTACGATTTTGGTTCGATTATTTTTAAAAAAAATTTAAAAATTTCAAACTTTTTTTACAGAACTTTTTTAAATTTTTTTGTACATTTTAAAAAATACGAAAAAGATTTAAATCTTTTTCAAAAAATTTAGATTTTTAAAAGTGCGAATTTTTTTTAAAGACTTAGTAAAAAAAAAATTTTTAAATTTAAAAACAAACAAAAACTTTTTTTAAGAAAGAAGTGCAAAAATCATCCCTATGGCAGCAAAAAGAGAACAATACCCTCCTATATAGTTGCACCGTTAAAAATTAAACGCTCGTTAATGCTTAACGGAAAAAAATTGCACCGTTATTCCAAAGGATGTATCGTGTCCCAAAACATTGGCGAAGGGATGTGTTTTGGACAATTATTTAACGAGAGATGTGAGACAGTTTTTTGACAAACCACATGGATGATTTTTGCACTTCTCTCTTAAAATAAGCTATCAAAATAAGTACTAAAATATGCCAATAGAAGGTAAATAACCAAAAACGCTTCCTTTTTGGACTCTTGGGAGTTTCGAACCATATAAGCCTAAAATAAGCTCACTATAGCTTATAAATAATCCAAATAAGCTACAATCTAAAGTAAGCAAATAATGTCTCTTCACTAACGCAACCACTTTATTAAAATGACCAATCCCCATTCCCCTTTCCTTTTTGGTTCGAACCCAAATCGCACCCTATAAGGGGTTTCATACATTTTTCGTGTTTGATTTTTAGAAAACGAATCATACAACTAACATCTATGCATCATTATAGATTCAAAAGTACAAGAATTTATGAATAAAGTGACTTACAAAAGAGGTTTTTGAGGACGAGATCGACACGAAAATGACAACCCAAACGTTGTTTTTATAAACCCACGCCTACTAGAATCAACCCGGTACGCTTAGACCTTCATGTTTTTTTATCAAAGTTGGAAAATTTATGAATTTTTGTGTGTGTTAGATTTCGGACGACACAAGCAAGAGAGGAGAGGAGAGAAAATAATTTTTGTTGTGTGTGTTTTGAAATGAGAAAAATAGGACAAATGTATAGATATGCTTGGAATCTTTCTAGACATGGTTCCTAAAACCATGCCTTCTTGTCCCGTATGTGTTTCGACCGGTTCTAGCATCCAATGGGCTTTCGGGTTGCATCATTTTGTGTCGGGTTTACTTAACACTCATTGTTCAAGATTTTAAAACGTGACCCGAAGTTTCCTAGTATTTTTATTGAGTTTATAAACATATTTACATGAACTTAGAATATTCACACGACACGTTTTATAGTCAAATTGCTTTAAATTAATTATTGACAATTATGGACATGCCGAAACGCATTATTTGACATTTTAAGCCGATTGGGGGACGAACCTCTCGGAACGTGACCAAATAAGATTGTAATACTCTAAAAAGGATTAATATATGAAATTTATGATTTATTAACTAAGATAATATTGATTGACTACCGTTAACACGGTAACTGTTCCGACGAAAACAGTAAAAGTCAAATAGTCAAAGGACTAAAATAGAAAATTATAAGACTAGAAAATCCGCAAGGGTTACAATACTTCTGTTTCAAAACTTGGTCATATTCCTCAATGCAAAGGTTTGGATGTATCTTCCTTTTCATGTGAATGTTGTTTGTTATCCAAGCACCACAGATTACCTTTTCAGAGAAGCAATTCTATTGCTACTCATGCTTCTAATTTGATTCATGTGGACTTATGGGGCCCCTATAAGCATGTTGCATAGAATGGAGCCCATTATTTCTTCACAATAGTTGATGATCATACTAGAGCTACTTGGACTTATTTAGTTTATTCAAAAGGACAGATTCATGATTTGCTGGTCTCCTTTTTGGTATATATAAGTAATCATTTTAAAGTCAATGTCAAAACCATAAGGTCTGATAATGGAACAGAGATAGTCAATGCTACCTGTAGTTCACTTTTTCAATCAAAATGAATTTTACATCAAAAGTCTATGGTTTATACACCTCAACAAAATAGGAGAGTTGAGAGGAATCGTAGACATTTGGTGGACACTGCAGGGACTATTAGGCTACATTTAAAACCATATAGATCATAACGGGTATTTCGACCTATACCGATATGATTATATAATCTAAGTTGATAAGCAAAACCGATAAGATAGGATATAATAGGATTGCAACATAAGCTTGAGATTAAAGAGATCACGATCATACCAAACACTTATTCATTATTATAACATCACCGAGTAGTCATGAGAGATTTAGCCTCTCATGGCTAAGGAGTTCGTAACATATCTTGATTCCATAACAAACTTCATTATTAAACTAGTATGATGTTCTTCGTTGTTCTTGGTGATTTGATCTTGATTCTTCAAAGGATATGGTGTTTATACTTGGAGAATGATTGAAAAGAGTTTAGGACTTCATAAGGTGGATAATTGTGTGTATTAGTTGAAAAATGGATGAAGGGGTGAATGAAAATGATTGAAATTCGTCCTCTATTTATAGGTTGAGTGAGGGTCGAAGTGCGGCGCACAAAGCAAAATGTGCGGCGTACTTGGTAATTAAATGCGAGAGGAATTAAATGTTTATTGGAGAAGTGCGGCGCACAAAAGAATTTGTGCGGCGTACTTAGGGTATTAAGGGAGTAGTATTTATGTCTTCATTTACTCTTCAACGTCAGATGGGAGTTAATGCTGAATTTGACTAAGTCTTTAATTCTTTGACTTTGAGGATAAGTGTGGCGCACAATTGGTAAGTTCGCCGCACATTTTCACTTTTAGCTTGATTCTTTATCTTTTCTTGTATGTTGTTTTTTCGAAGTGTATAATTACTCGATCTTTGTTATGTTTGAGCTCGGGATGTCTTCAAGTGAACTTGCACATATTTCATGTTATTACGTATCGAAAGTTCACGATGAATGATAAAAGATAAACAAATAACGCCACTGAAAATATGTATAATTTAGGCGTTATCAGTATATAAAAGGAAATAGACAAGCAAAATAGCAAGACTTAGATAATAGACGCAAATAAATATGTTTCGGTAACATCATCCGGTAACTCTAATTACCTTGTTAAATTGTATTAATTTAAAAATGACATGTTTTAATTATATCAAACGATTTTGGAGAAGTTTTATAATTTATAAAATTATAAAATATATTTTTCGTCTTTTAGTCGTTTATTAAAATAATAATATATTTTCGTCTTTTTGTCGGATTTCTAAGAATGTAGAAATTTTGCAAAATATTCTAAGTAAAATATTTTATAAATTTTCGGCATGACCCGTTTGTTTATAAAGCGTTTTCCAAGGTTTTAAACCTCATTTTTCAAATACTTTTCCCAATTTAAGCAATTTCCGACAAATATCAAAACTTACGTTTTCGTAATGATTTATCAAAATACATTTCTCCAAAAGACTAACTTAACTATACGAGTGTAAATCGTTTTCAAAAATCAGCTCTAAGTGTTTAAAATGACTAGTTTTCACTTATTGGGCCTTAAGGCCCAATAGTAGTCCAACATGTTATTACTAGTTATAAAACTCTATTTAGGCCTAATATTAAAGCCCATTTAGAAAATAAGTCCAACAAATAATCCACAAAGTATAGCCCAGGCTCACGGACCAAAACTAAGCCATTACTTAGGCTTAGCTTATCGGACCGTGACCTATTAAGCCCTAAATAAGCTATCCTTAGCTTATCTTTTAAGCCGTTAAGCTATATAAGTTCTTACATACCAAAATAAGCTATAACATAAACCATAAAAATAAGCCAGACCACAACAAGGTCCACAATAAGCCACGGCTTGTTGGGCCTTATTAGGCCGTGAGTCTCATAAGCCCAAAATAAGTATGTTTAGCTTATTCATTAGCTAATAAGCTACTTAGTACCATTAAATATTAAAATAAGGAGAGAAGTGCAAAAATCATCCTTGTGGTTTGTCAAAAAATCGTCTCACGTCCCTCGTTAAATAATTGTCCAAAACACATCCCTCCGTCAATGTTTTGGGACACGATACATCCCTTGGACTAACGATGCAAATTTTTTTCTCGTTAATTATTAACGAGGGTCTAATTTTTAACGGTGCAACTATATAGGAGGGTATTGTTGTCTTTTTGCTGCCACATGGATTATTTTTGCACTTCTCTCTTAAAAAATATTTTTTTTTAATTAAAAAAAACTTTTTTACATTATTATTCGTAAAAAAATTAATTTTTTTTACAAAATCTTTAAAAAAATCGCACTTTACAAAAATCTTATTTTTTTTAATAAAAATTTAGTTTTGTTTGTTTTTAATTTTTTTTTTACAATACTTTAAAAAACATTTCGTACTTTTACAATCTTAGTTTGGAAAATAAAATGTAAAAATTGTGTATTTTTCAAAATCTTAGTATTTAAAAAGTACAAAAAAATTTAAAAAGTTTTGTAAAAAAAGTGCGAAATTTAAAAAAAAAATTAAAAAGTGCGAAGTTTTTTAAAAAATTTTAAAAAGTTTTGTAAAAAAAATTTTAAAAAAGTTTTTAAAACTACGATTTTGGTTCGATTATTTTTTAAAAAATTAAAAATTTCGAACTTTTTTTACAGAACTTTTTAAAAAAAATTTGTACATTTTAAAAAATACGAAAAAGATTTAAATCTTTTTCAAAAAATTTAGATTTTTAAAAGTGCGAATTTTTAAAAAATTTTTTTTTTAATGTACAAATTTTTTTTAAAAAGTTTTCTAAAAAAAGTACGAAATTTTTGAAAAAAATTATAAATAATCGAACCGAAATCGTACTTTTAAAAACTTTTTAAAATTTTTTTTTACAAAACTTTTTAAAAATTTTTAAAAAACTTCGCACTTTGTTAATTTTTTTTAAGATTTTGTAAAAACTTTTTTTTTTTAATTTAAAAACAAACAAAAACTTTTTTTTAAGAAAGAAGTGCAAAAATCATCCATGTGGCAGCAAAAAGACAACAATACCCTCCTATATAGTTGCACCATTAAAAATTAAACGCTCATTAATGCTTAACGTAAAAAAATTTGCACCGTTAGTCCAATGGATGTATCGTGTCCCAAAACATTGACGGAGGGATGTGTTTTGGATAATTATTTAACGAGGGACGTGAGACGGTTTTTTGACAATCCACAATTTTTGCACTTGTCTTTTAAGATAAGCTATCAAAATAAGTACTAAAATATGCCACTAGAAGGTAAATAACCAAAAACGCTTCCTTTTTGGACTCTTGGGATTTTTGAACCATATAAGCCCAAAATAAGCTCACTAGAGCTTATAAATAAGCCAAATAAGCTACAATCCAAAATACGCAAATAATGTCTCTTCACTAACGCAACCACTTTATTAAAATGACCAATCCCCATTTCCCTTTCCTTTTTGGTTCGAACCCAAATCGCACCCTATAAGGGGTTTCGTACATTTTTCGTGTTTGATTTTTAGAAAACGCACCGTACAACTAAAATCTATGCATCATTATAGATTCAAAAGTACAAGAATTTTTTATAATAATAGTGACTTACAAAAAGGGTATTAAAGACAGAATTCGACACGAAAATGACAACCCAAACATTGTTTTTATAAACCCATACCTACTAGAATCAACCCGGTACGCTTAGACCTTCATGTTTTTTTATCAAAGTTGGAAAATTTAAAATTTTGTGTTGTGATTAGATTCACGACTAAGCAAAGAGAGGAGAGAAGATTAAAATAATTTTTTGTTGTGTGGTTGTTTTTGAAAATGAGAAAAAATAGCCAAATGTATAAATATCTTGGAATCCTTCTAACTTGGTCCTAAAGAACCATGCCTTATTGTCCCCTTGGTTTTGAACGGTTTCTAGCATCCAATGGCTTTCGGGTTGCTTCGTTTTGTGTCGTTTTTCTAACACTCAATTGTTTCGTAGATTTTAAAACGTGCACCCAAGTTTCCTAGTATTTTTATTTATTGTGTTTTATAAACACATTACATGAACTTAGAAATAATCCACACACACGTTTATAGTGAAATTGCTTTAAATTAAGTATTGATAATTATGGACATGCCAAAACGCATTATTTGACATTTTAAGCCGATTGGGGGACGAACCTCTCGGAAAGTGATCAAATAAGATTTGTAATCCTCTTAAAAAGGAATTAATATATGAAATATATGATTTATTAACTAAGATAATATTGATTGACTACCGTCAACACGGTAACTGTTCCGACATAAACAGTAAAAGTCAAATAGTCAAAGGACTAAAATAGAAAATTACAAGACTAGAAAAATCCGCAAACGTAACAATACTTTCTGTTTCTAAAGTTGTTCACAATTCCTCAATGCAAAAGGTTTGAAGTATCTTCTTTCATGTGAATGTTGTTTGTTATCCAAGCACCACAGATTACCTTTTCAGAGAAGCAATTCTATTGCTACTCATGTTTCGGATTTGATTCATGTGGACTTATGGGGCCCCTATAAGCATGTTGCATAGAATGGAGCCCATTATTTCTTCATAATAGTTGATGATCATACTAGAGCTACTTGGACTTATTTAGTTCATATCAAAAGGACAGATTCATGATATGTGGTCTCCTTTTTGGCATATATAAGTAATCATTTTAAAGTCAATGTCAAAACCATAAGGTCTGATAATGGAACAGAGATAGTCAATGCTACTTGTAGTTCACTTTTTCAATCAAAAGGAATTTTACATCAAAAGTCTATGGTTTATACACCTCAACATACCTAAAACTGTTTTTCCTACCTTTGGAGATGAAGAGCATGATGAAAATCCAACATCCTTTACTGATTCTGTTCCGAATGATGCTATCCCAAACACCCTTAATTCCCCAACATCTGATAATCTCAACCAAAGGAAATACATTTTGGATTTACTTACTGATGCAGGATTAACTGCAGCCAAACCAAATCTTTCTCCCTTACCTACTAATCTAAAATTATCCTTAGATAAGGGTAGTCCTTTGTCTGATCCTGATGCTTACAGAAGGTTAGTAGGAAGATTACTTTACCTCACAATGACTAGGCCAAACATCTCATATGCTGTGCAACACTTGAGCCAGTTTGTCTCCTCTCTAAAGGATGTTCACTTACAAGCTGCAATTCATCTTTTGAAGTATCTCAAAGGTTCAATTTCAAAAGGGCTTTTCTATCCAATTCAACCACATCTGAAGATCATTGGTTTTAGTGATGCTGACTGAGCCTCTTGCTTGATGACAAGGAAGTCTCTTACAAGATACTGCATATTCCTTGGTCATTATTTAGTCTCATGGAAAACAAAGAAGCAAGCTACAGTAAGTATATCTTCCACTGAGGCATAGTATAGGAGCATGGCAACAACCACTTGTGAACTGTTATGGTTATCTTTTCTTCCCAAAGATCTTCACATTCCAGTCAAGTTACCAATTACTCTGTTTTGTGACAATAAGTCTGCTCAACCAATTGCCGCTAATCCTTGCTTTCATGATAGAACCAAACATATCGACATAGACTATCATTTCACAAGAGAAAAGTTCAGATGATGGTCTACTGTGCTTTCATACCCTCTCATTTCCATTTACACTGAAGACATAATGACTAAAGACTCTTTAACAAGTGTTCAACACTCTTTCTTGGCTTGACAAGTTTGGGGAGTTTCTAAACTTCTCCACCTTAGGGGAGGATAAAAGTATGAAGACAAGTTTTTGTAACAATCAAATAGTATAAGGGACTAGTTTAGTAATAATTTGTATTTCTAGTTACCGTTAGTAGTTATTTTTCATTTCATCTATGTATAAAAACAAGTTAGGTCATTGTCAATATTGTAACAATTCACTTCCTAATCAATAACAAATCCTTTTCCCTCATAAATTTTCGGTTCGGGTTCGGTTGAAATCTAGTTCTTTTCGTTAAATTTTCGTTAACAAAAAATAATTAACCGAACTAACCGAATAACCCGATAACCAATATCATTCAAGTTTTTTTTTTTTTTTGTAAACCTTTGTTGTTAGCTGAAAAAATCCCATCATGTTGACCATGATCATGCAAACTCTTGTTATGGTACTTCTATTTGTACCTCATTTGACTCAAGCATCAAGAGTTCAAAAGTTTGATTCATGTTATGAGCCAATGTCAGCAGCACTCTCAATGGATGAGGAACCATCACCTCCAGTAAGTTCACATGGCGGGAAGTCACAGCCAAGCCACGCACGTCCACATGGTGAGGAACCATCACTGACAGCACGTCCACTTAGCGAGGAACTAACACCTACAAGAAAAACTAGAACGGGCGTTAAACTTTTCTCGGGCGACAACTGTCGCCCGGGAAAGGTCGCTAAACGACAAAAATCCATCCGACGTGGCACCTATTCTGATAGACTTTTTAGTCAAAGTATGTGGTGAGTTTCCCGGGCGACATGTCGCCCGGGATAACTTGGTTTGAGTTTGACCAAAATAATCAACGAAAATCCTTGCGGCAAATTTTCCCACTCAACTTTCCCGGGCGACATGTCGCCCGGGATAATATTTCCACGTTTAACCTTTGTGTTTAGTGATAAATATTATAAGTATAGGATTTTTACGAAATTTCGGTATGACCCGTTCGTTTATAAAATATTTTCCAAGGTTCTTAAACATCATTTTCCAAACACTTTCCTTAAATAAATCAACTTTCGACAAATTCCCAAAGTCTACGTTTTTGTAACGATTTATCAAAATGCTCTTCTCCAAAAGATTATCTTAACGATACGAGTGTAAGTCGTTTTCAAAAATCCGATCTAGTAGTTTAAAATGACAACCAATGGGAGTCCAATATGTTACTTCTAATTGTAAAACTCGGTTTAGGCCCAATACTAAAGCTCATTTGCAAATATAAGCCCAAATAATAATTCTTGAAATAAGTCGGACCGCAATAAGGTCCACAATAAGTCGTGGCTTATTGGTCTGTGAGCCTTATAAGCCCAAAACCAAGTACTTTATAGTTTTAAGTAAGCTAATAAGGTACGTAGTGTTTCTAGTTATCAAAATAAGCTATCGAAATAAGTTATAAAAATATGGCAAAAGAGGTAATAACCAAAAATACCTCCTTTTTGTTCCTTGTGGTTTTCGAACCTAAATAAGCTTAAAATAAGTTATAATAAGCTTTTTGAAAGCTTATTTTTAAGCTAGATGATAATTAAGCTACTTAGTACATAAATGTTTTTCCACCATCACAACCAAAATAACAAAATGATCAACCCTATGTGTCCTTGTCCAAAGTTCGAACCAACCAAACACCCTATATATTCATTTCGAAATTTTTAACGTTTGATTTTTAGAAAACGCACCGTGCAACTAACTTCTATGCATCATTAGACATATAAAAGTACAAGTTATATTGAAATTTAAAGACTTACAAAAGAGGGTTTTGAAGACGAGATTGACACAAAAATGACAACCCAAACGTTGTTTTTATAAACCCACACCTATTGGAATATACCCGGTAACACTTAAACCTTTATGTTTTAGATCAAAGTTGTAAATTTTATGGATTTATATGTGTGTGTGTGTGTGTGAATTCGGACGAGACCAATGAGAGGAGAGGGGAGCAAAAATTTGATGTGTGTGTGTTTGAAATGAGAAATGGGACAAAAGGAATGAATATAGAATAATCAAGGACTAGACAAGGTTCCTAAATCATTGCCTTGCTTTCCCTTGTGTGTCTCGATCGGCTAAGGGATCCAAGGGGTCTCGAGTTGCTTCGTTTTGTGTCGGGTTACCTTAATACTCATTGACCGTGATCTTAAAACGTGATCTCAAGTTTCCTAGTATTTTTATTGAGTTTAAAATCACTTTTACATGAACTTAGAATATTCACATGACATGTTTTGTAGTTAAATTGTCTTAGGTTACGTATATACCATTTATGTATGTGTCAGACGCGTTGTTTGACATTTTAAGCCGTTTGCGGGTAAACCTCTAGGAATGAAATCAAATAAGATTGTAATCCTTTAAAAAGGATTAATATATGAAATACACGATTTATTGACTAAGAAAATATAGATTGACTACCGTTCACACGGTAATTGTTCTGACAGAATCAGTAAAAGTCAAATAGTCAAAGGACTAAAATAGTGAAAGGTTATAAATATTGGTTGCGTGATGTTTGGTGAAATTAGACTCAAAGAAGATGTGTCAAGGTATGTACATTAGATGGTATATCTACTTATAGTGTATGATGTATTTCAAAAGCTTTAAATTTATAATGACTGAAAATACCAATTTTTATTATAGGGAAACACACGGGTAAAAGTATAACTCACGTATGTAGTATAATCTTTTTAGATAAGACCAGGTCGTCCACACAAATTTGAGTAGTATTCAAATAATCAAAAGAAAATAGATTTAACAATTTTGAAAATAACTTTTGTTTTACTAGTGATAATAAAGATAAATACTCGGATAGTTAAAAATAATTCATAAGTGTTGGAAATGATTAAGACTTCGAAGATGGAACCTTATAAAAAGGATTTCTCATAAGAAAACGTTTTCACAAATTAACTTGATTAACTCAAGACTTATATTTAGTTGACTAAACTAAATGTGTCACTCAAATAGTCCAGTAAGTTATTATATCAAAGCTTATTTTGTTTATCTGTTTACGAAAGAGGATTTTTCGACAAAGACGATAAAGATCACAGACAAATCTTTAAAACCATACAGATCATAACGGGTATTTCGACCTATACCGATATGATTATATAATCTAAGTTGATAAGCAAAACCAATAAGATAGGATATAATAGGATTGCAACATAAGCTTGAGATTAAAGAGATCACGATCATACCAAACACTTATTCATTATTATAACATCACCGAGTAGTCATGAGAGATTTAGCCTCTCATGGCTAAGGAGTTCGTAACATATCTTGATTCCATAACAAACTTCATTATTAAACTAGTTTGAGGTTCTTCGTTGTTCTTGGTGATTTGATCTTGATTCTTCAAAGGATATGGTGTTTATACTTGGAGAATGATTGAAAAGTGTTTAGGACTTCATAAGGGGGAGAATTGTGTGTATTAGTTGAAAAACGGATGAAGGGATGAATGAAAAGGATTGAAATTTGTCCTCTATTTATAGGCTGGGTGAGGGTCGAAGTGCGGCGCACAAAGTAAAATGTGTGGCGTACTTGGTAATTAAATGCGGGGGGAATTAAATGTTTATTGGAGAAGTGCGGCGCACAAAAGAATTTGTGCGGCGTACTTAGGGTATTTAGGGAGTAGTATTTATGTCTTCATTTACTCTTCAATGTCAGATGGGAAGTGCGGCGCACAAAAGAAATTGTGTGGCATACTTATGGAGTTAATGCTGAATTTGTCTAAGTCTTTAATTCCTTGACTTTGAGGATAAGTGCGGCGCACAATTGGTAATTGCGCCGCACATTTTCACTTTTAGCTTGATTCTTTATTTTTTCTTGTATGTTGTTTTTCCGAAGTGTATAATTACTCGATCTTTGTTGTGTTTGAGCTCAGGATTTTTTCAAGTGAACTTGCACATATTTCATGTTATTACGTATTGAAAGTTCACGAGGAATGATAAAATATAAACAAATAACGCCAGCGAAAATATGTATAATTTAGGCGTTATCAGTATATAAAAGGAAATAGACAAGCAAAATAGCAAGACTTAGATAATAGACGCAAATAAATATGTTTCGGTAACATCATCCGGTAACTCTAATTACCTTGTTAAATTGTATTAATTTAAAAATGACATGTTTTAATTATATCAAACGATTTTGGAGAAGTTTTATAATTTATAAAATTATAAAATATATTTTTCGTCTTTTAGTCGTTTATTAAAATAATAATATATTTTTTTCTTTAAGTAGAAATTTTGCAAAATATTCTAAGTACAATATTTTATAAATTTTCGGCATGACCCATTTGTTTATAAAACATTTTTCAAGGTTTTAAACCTCATTTTCCAAATACTTTTCCCAATTTAAGCAATTTCCGACAAATATCAAAACTTACGTTTTCGTAATGATTTATCAAAATACATTTCTCCACAAGACTAACTTAACTATACGAGTGTAAATCGTTTTCAAAAATCCGCTCTAAGTGTTTAAAATGACTAGTTTTCACTTATTGGGCCTTAAGGCCCAATAGTAGTCCAACATGTTATTACTAGTTATAAAACTCTATGTAGGCCTAATATTAAAGCCTATTTAGAAAATAAGTCCAACAAATAATCCACAAAGTATTGCCCAGGCTCACGGACCAAAACTAAGCCATGACTTGGGCTTAGCTTATCGGGTCGTGACCTATTAAGCCCTATATAAGCTATCCTTAGCTTATCTTTTAAGCCGTTAAGCTATATAAGTTCTTACATACCAAAATAAGCTATAACGTAAACCATGAAAATAAGCCAGACCACAACAAGGTCTACAATAAGCCACGGCTTGTTGGGCCTTATTAGGCCGTGAGTCTCATAAGCTCAAAATAAGTATGTTTGGCTTATTAATTAGCTAATAAGCTACTTAGTACCATTAATTATTAAAATAAGGAGAGACGTACAAAAATCATCCATGTGGTTTGTCAAAAAACCGTCTCACGTCCCTCGTTATATAATTGTCCAAAACACATCCCTCCGTCAATGTTTTGGGACACGATACATCCCTTGGACTAACGGTGCAAATTTTTTTCTCGTTAATTATTAACAAGGGTCTAATTTTTAACGGTGCAACTATATAGAAGGGTATTGTTGTCTTTTTGCTGTCACGTGTATGATTTTTGCACTTCTCTCTTAAAAAATAAGTTTTTTTAATTAAAAAAAAACTTTTTTACATTATTATTCGTAAAAAAATTTATTTTTTTTACAAAATCTTAAAAAAAATTCGCACTTTACAAAATTCTTATTTGTTTTTTTTTTTTTAAATTTAGTTTTGTTTGTTTTAAAAAAAAAAATTTACAAAACTTTAAAAAAAAATTCGTAATTTTACATTCTTAGTTTTGAAAAAAAAATGTAAAAAATTTGTATTTTTTAAAATCTTAGTATTTAAAAAGTACAAAAAAAATTTCAAAAAGTTTTGTAAAAAAAGTGTGAAATTAAAAAAAAAAATTAAAAAGTGCGAAGTTTTTTAAAAAAATTTAAAAAGTTTTGTAAAAAAAATTTTAAAAAAGTTTTTAAAACTACGATTTTGGTTCGATTATTTTTTAAAAAAATTTAAAAATTTCGAACTTTTTTTACAGAACTTTTTTAAAATTTTTTGTACATTTTAAAAAATACGAAAAAGATTTAAATCTTTTTCAAAAAATTTAGATTTTTAAAAGTGCGAATTTTTTTTAAGATTTTGTAAAAACTTTTTTTGTAAAATTTAAAAACAAACAAAAACTTTTTTTTAAGAAAGAAGTGCAAAAATAATCCATGTGACAGCAGAAAGACAACAATAACCTCCTATATAGTTGCATCGTTAAAAATTAAACGCTCGTTAATGCTTAACGGAAAATAATTTGCACCATTAGTCCAAAGGATGTATCGTGTCCCAAAACATTGACGGAGGGAGGTGTTTTGGACAAGTATTTAACGAGGGACGTGAAACTGTTTTTTGACAAACCACAGGGATGATTTTTGCACTGCGCTCTTAAAATAAGCTATCAAAATAAGTACTAAAATATGCCAATAGAAGGTAAATAACCAAAAACGCTTCCTTTTTGGACTCTTAGGATTTTGGAACCATATAAGCCCAAAATAAGCTCACTAGAGCTTATAAATACGCCAAATAAGCTACAATCCAAAATAAGCAAATAATATCTCTTCACTAACGCAACCACTTTATTAAAATGACGAATCCCCATTTCCCTTTCCTTTTTGGTTCGAACCCATATCGCTCCCTATAAGGGGTTTCGTACATTTTTCGTGTTTGATTTTTAGAAAACGCACCGTACAACTAACATCTATGCATCATTATAGATTCAAAAGTACAAGAATTTATGAATAAATTAACTTACAAAAGAGGGTTTTGAAGACGAGATCGACACGAAAATGACAACCCAAACGTTGTTTTTATAAACCCACGCCTACTAGAATCAACCCGGTACGCTTAGACCTTCATGTTTTTTATCAAAGTTGGAAAATTTATGAAAGTTTATGTGTGTTAGATTTCGGACGACACAAGCAAGAGAGGAGATGAGAGAAAATAATTTTTGTTGTGTGTGTTTTGAAATGAGAAAAATAGGACAAATGTATAGATATGCTTGGAATCCTTCTAGACATGGTTCCTAAAATCATGCCTTCTTGTCCCCTATGTGTTTCGACCGGTTCTAGCATCCAATGGGCTTTCGGGTTGCTTCGTTTTGTGTCGGGTTTCCTTAACACTCATTGTTCGTGATTTTAAAACGTGACCCGAAGTTTCCTAGTATTTTTATTGAGTTTATAAACACATTTACATGAACTTAGAATATTCACACGACACGTTTTATAGTGAAATTGCTTTAAATTAAGTATTGACAATTATGGACATGCCGAAACGCATTATTTGACATTTTAAGCCGATTGGGGGACGAACCTCTCGGAAAGTGATCAAATAAGATTGTAACCCTCTAAAAGGATTAATATATGAAATATATGATTTATTAACTAAGATAATATTGATTGACTACCGTCAACACGGTAACTGTTCCGACGGAAACAGTAAAAGTCAAATAGTCAAAGGACTAAAATAGAAAATTACAAGACTAGAAAATCCGCAAGGGTTACAATACTTCTGTTTCAAAACTTGTTCATATTCCTCAATGCAAAGGTTTGGATGTATCTTATTTTTTCATGTGAATGTTGTTTGTTATCCAAGCACCACAGATTACCTTTTCAGAGAAGCAATTCTATTGCTACTCATGCTTCTAGTTTGATTCATGTGGACTTATGGGGCCCCTATAAGCATGTTGCATAGAATGGAGCCCATTATTTCTTCACAATAGTTGATGATCATACTAGAGCTACTTGGACTTATTTAGTTCATTCAAAAGGACAGATTCATGATTTGTTGGTCTATTTTTTGGTATATATAAGTAATCATTTTAAAGTCAATGTCAAAACCATAATGTCGGATAATGGAACAGAGATAGTCAATGCTACTTGTAGTTCACTTTTTCAATCAAAATGAATTTTACATCAAAAGTCATCCCCTTATGAGAAACTATTTGGCAAACCACCACTATATGATCACCTTAGAGTCATAGGATGCTTGTGCTATGCTGCAGTAACTATTCCTCATAAAGACAAGTTTGATAATAGAGGGGTTAAGTGTATTCTGTTGAGATATCCTCTTAATCAAAAAGGATATAGACTATACAGTCTAGACTCAGGGGAAATTTACCATGCCTAAAACTGTTTTTCCTACCTTTGGAGAATAAAAATACCTTGACTCTTATTGTTTTACCACCAGGACATAGACCTATTTCCTCAAAGTGGGTTTATAAAACAAAGTATAAACACATCAAAAAGAAATAATAGGGTGTCTCTGGGTAGGAAATAATAGGGTGTCACTTCCAATGGCTTTAGCTTTTCATTATACAATCTCTTCAATCCATTAATTATAGAAGTAACTTTACCAAGTGATGTGTGACAAGAGGTCTGGAAGGAAAAAATAACGACGTCAACTAGTAGCATTCATACAAACTTGTAAAAGCAACTCGAAGATGAGAATAAAGCAACCTACAAGTGACGAAACTTACCTTCTTACTAAGCCTTGTAGTAAATAAGCTCAGTGGCGACACATGTTGAACTGCCAAAATACCTGCATTTTGTTGAACCAGATAACATAATAAGATATGATTTATGTATAGTTACAAAGGGAACGTGTGAGTGGTACCCACCATTTGTTTCGAGGACACCATTGTTTCTTGAACCCCTATGCTTCTGGCGAGAAGAAAGGCTAAACTATTAATACAAGAATTGTTCTATAGCATGAACGATACCTATCAATATAGAAATGGATCCTTACCAGCAGAAGTGAATCCAAACCTTCCATCTCCGGAGGTTCCAAAAGCTTCACATCAGCTATCAAACACAAATCAACGATGATATGAATATCAATAGGATAAATAATTCAACAAACGATATGACAATATGAAATAAGAAATGGTAAAAAGTACAAACAGATTGATGCACATGGAGATGATTTTACTAAATTGGAGTTCAATTCATGTCCTGCTTGTTGAGGTCCTACGGATCTTGGATCAATCATGGATGAACATCATATTGGAAGGAGTATGCACGAGAATTGTGCAGTGACTCGGTTTAAACAGAGGGTGGGAGTTTATGATAAACACACTTTAATTTTATTATCCACACAAATACATGTTTACATTCGGTACCTATTTATAGGTTTACAAGGTTCAATCGAACCATCATGTCTGTTCACTAAAAGTCATAACCGAAATTAACTAACTGTAACTACCATAACTAACTAACTTAACCGCTATTCGGTTGTAAACTATCTAATTTACATGTTCAGCCCTTTGGCTTTCAAGACTTATGATTTCTTGATTAATTTGATTCCAACACTGCTTGCGCCGCGTTCATAAAAAACCATCGTCTCATATTGACTTCTTGTTGAGGCAAACGTAATATAGTCTTGACACCTTTCTGGTCCCATAAAACCTTCAGGTCCTCAATCAAAGGCCTCAAGTAAACATCAATGTCCTTGCCCGGGGATTTAGGGCCAGGAATTAACAACGTCAGCATAAAAGAACTCTCTTTCATACATAACCACAGAGGCAGATTGTATGTTGTCAATATCACCGGCCACATGCTGTAGGCCTTACTAAGGTTGCCTAACAGATTAAAACCATCAGCTACCAACCCTAGTCGAACATTTCTTGGTTCTTTTGCAAAATCTGGATACTTGGTGTCAAATTTCTTCCATGCTCCACCATGAACCGGGTGTTGCATCTTACCAGGCTCCGTACACTTTCCAGTAGCATGCCAAATCATATCCTTTGCAGTGTGACTAGACTTGTACAAACATTGTAGTCTAGGAATGATCGGAAAGTAGCGCAACACCTTCTTAGGAACTTTCTTCCCCGGCGTGTTACTGTCTTTCCATCTACTCGTATTACACACCGGACAGAAATCCAAATCTTTGTTATTGTCTCCCCGAAATAAGCAGCAATCGTGTTCACAAGCATGTATCGACTCGTACCCTAACCCGATCGTTTTAAATGTCTTCTTTATTGCATAGTATGACGGTGGGAGCTTGAATCCTTTACTGATGGGAAATACATTTTGGAAAAACTCTAACATTTCATTGAATATAGAATCAGTCAATCTACCTTTAGCCTTAAAATAGGTAAACTTTGCCATAAAGTCTAATCGAGTCACATAGTCACAACCGGGGTACAGCTCCTCGTTGGCACTGGCATATAACTCTTCAAACTCGTTACGTGTAGCTTGAGTCGGTTCGTTACTTGTCTCACCAATATCTCCTTGAGTTGGTTCATTGTGTTCATTATTCGGAGGAATATAGCTAAGATCATTAAGTAACGCTGTCATGTCACTCATCAGAGGTTGTCTTGTGTTATCTATTACTGGCGGTGGCGTAGGTGGAGCCGGTTCACCGTGTTCCACCCATATTTTATAACGTGGGTCCCACCCTTGTCTCATAATGTGGTCTGAAAGGTGTTTGATGTGTACCCATAATATATTTCGACAAGACTTGCATGGACATTTTATTTTCCCGGCACTATTCACTAACGGCTTGCAATGATCGACGAATTTTTGAAGACCGATAAAAAATAATGGTTCATGACGCTGTAAAAGTGTCCAAGTCTTATCATCGAATACCATAACTGCGTTTTAACGATACATTTAGTTATTATATGCAACTTAATTAAACACATTCAAACGAGGAATACGAGATGTTTTGTTCACCTAGTGCAACTATGGAAGGCAATCCTAACCCACTCTTTGAATGATTCGTCTCATATATGAATGCGTATAACCGATTTACTATTTGAGAAAATTTCGGCAGCATTTCCCCTCAACTCCCCAAATATGTGTTTAAAGACATATTCGTAGGAGTAAAGGAGAAACACTGTCGAAATCATCTCAAATAGTAAACCAATTATACGCATTCATATCCTAAATGAGACAAAACATTCAAAAAGCAGTCCCAAACTGGGGACTTTCCGAAATTAATTTCTAATAAATTAATTTCGGACGGGTTTTCTATAGGATGATTAATTTCAGACGGGGATTTTCCGAAATTAATCACTAAAATCCTAAAATCCTAAACACATATACATTTAATGAAGGAACAAACATCAAATTATATCAAATTATCATCATAAGGAGTGTTTGTATTTGCGTTTTACAATGTCAAAGAGTGTTTGGATTTGCATTTTACACTAGCAATCACAATAAACATTTCTCCAGTGACATGTCACCGGGGAAACAAACAAGATAAACATTCCCCAGCGACATGTCACCAGGGAAACAAACAAGATAAACATTCCCCAGCAACATGTCACCGGGGAAACAAACAAGATAAACATTCCCCAGCGACATGCCACCGGGGAAACAAACAAGATAAACATTCCCCAGCGACATGTCACCGGGGAAACAAACAATATAAAAAAAAATAACATACCGTTGAGGACTCGGCTGACCCGGCTGCTACCCGCCAAACTGTCCAAAACAAAAACAAAAAAAATCAGAAACGAATTATAATTAAATTGTTTTTATAATTAACAAAAACAAAAACCAAAATCAAAAATTATAATTATAATCAAAAACGAATTATAATTAACCTTTGTTACCAAGAGGGTTTAGAAGTATATATGTGCTCGTGACGATGTGGAGAGGTGGTGGGTGCGGTGGTGAGAGGTTGTGATGGTGGGTTATGTGGTAGTGGTGGAGGTGGTGGGTTATGTGGTTTAATTTGTGGTGGTGCTGCTGCAAAAATCGCCAAGAGTGGTGGGTTTAATTTTTTCCCTTTTTTTATGAAGAAGAAAACCCAGATTTGCCTTTATGATAACGTGAATCCCCAGCGACATGTCGCTGGGGAAAAATGCAAATTTGTCGTTTAGCTAAAATGGCGCCATAACGAAATGTTGGAGGGTTTTTTTGCAAAAATTGATTGCGTTTAAAAATATATAATTGTTATTTACAATTGTCTAAAAATTTTTAAGTTTTATTAATATATCAAAACTATATTTTTTATAAAATATATAATTGTTATTTACAATTATTTTTTATAAAAATATATAATTGGTTCGTTTTGGCTGGGTCTGTCCGATTTCTCGGTTCGTTCCGGTCGGTTCGTAAAAAATATATTATTAAAAATTATTTTTTATAAAATATATAATTATTATTTACAATTATTTTTTATAAAATATATAATCGGTTCGTTTCGGCTGGGTCGGTCCGGTTTCTCGGTTCGTTCCGGTCGGTTCGTATATAATTATTATTTAAAATTATTTTTTATAAAATATATAATTATTATTTACAATTATTTTTTATAAAATATATAATCGGTTCGTTTCGGCTGGGTCGGTCCGGTTTCTCGGTTCGTTCCGGTCGGTTCGTATATAATTATTATTTAAAATTATTTTTTATAAAATATATAATTATTATTTACAATTATTTTTTATAAAATATATAATCGGTTCGTTTCGGACGAGTCGATATGTTATGGTTATACATTAGACGTTCAACGGACGAGTCGATATGGTATGGTTATACATTAGACGTTCAACGGACGAGTCGATATGGTATGGTTATACATTAGACGTTCAACGGAAGAGTCGATATGGTATGGTTATACATTAGACGTTCAACGGACGAGTCGATATGGTATGGTTATACATTAGACGTTCAACGGACGAGTCGATATGTTATGGTTATACATTAGACGTTCAACGGAAGAGTCGATATGGTATGGTTATACATTAGACGTTCAACGGACGAGTCGATATGGTATGGTTATACATTAGACGTTCAACGGACGAGTCGATATGTTATGGTTATACATTAGACGTTCAACGGACGAGTCAATATGGTATGGTTATACATTAGACATTCAACGGATGAGTCGATATGTTATGGTTATACATTAGACGTTCAACGGACGAGTCGATATGGTATGGTTATACATTAGACGTTCAACGGATGAGTCGATATGGTATGGTTATACATTAGACGTTCAACGGACGAGTCGATATGTTATGGTTATACATTAGACGTTCAACGGAAGAGTCGATATGGTATGGTTATACATTAGACGTTCAATGAACGAGTCGATATGTTATGGTTATACATTAGACGTTCAACGGAAGAGTCGATATGGTATGGTTATACGTTAGACGTTCAACGGACGAGTCGATATGTTATGGTTATACATTAGACGTTCAACGAAAGAGTCGATATGGTATGGTTATACATTAGACGTTCAACGGACGAGTCGATATGTTATGGTTATACATTAGACATTCAACGAAAGAGTCGATATGGTATGGTTATACATTATACGTTCAACGGACGAGTCGATATGTTATGGTTATACATTAGACGTTCAACGAACGAGTCGATATGGTATGGTTATACATTAGACGTTCAACGGAAGAGTCGATATCGTATTGGCTTATACATTAGACTTTCAATCGACGAGTCGATATGATATTGGTTATACTTTAGTGTTCAACGGGGGGGGGGGACTGAGTCAAATATGTTATGGTTATACATTAGATGTTCAATGGACGAGTCGATATGTTATGGTTATACATTAGACGTTCAACGGAAGAGTCGATATGGTATGGTTATACATTAGACGTTCAACGGATGAGTCGATATGGTATGGTTATACATTAGACGTTCAGCGGACGAGTTGATATATTATGGTTATACATTAGACGTTCAATGGACGAGTCGATATGTTATGGTTATACATTAGACGTTCAACGGAAGAGTCGATATCGTATGGTTGTACATTAGACGTTCAACGGACGAGTCGATATGATATGGTTATACATTAGACATTCAACGGAAGAGTCAATATGGTATGGTTATACATTAGATGTTCAATGGACGAGTCGATATGTTATGGTTATACATTAGACGTTCAACGGAAGAGTCGATATGGTATGGTTATACATTATACGTTCAATGGATGAGTCGATATGGTATGGTGATACATTAGACGTTCAGCGGACGAGTTGATATGTTATGGTTATACATTAGACGTTCAACGGACGAGTCGATATGTTATGGTTATACATTAGACGTTCAACGGAAGAGTCGATATCATATGGTTATACATTAGACGTTCAACAGACGAGTCGATATGATATGGTTATACATTAGACGTTCAACGGAAGAGTCAATATGGTATGGTTATACATTAGATGTTCGACGGACGAGTCGATATGTTATGGTTATACATTAGACGTTCAACGGACGAGTCGATATGGTATGGTTATACATTAGACGTTCAACGGATGAGTCGATATGGTATGGTTATACATTAGACGTTCAACGGACGGTAGATACTATATGGTGATAAATTTGAATCATCGGGAGAGTCGATATGGTATGGTTATACATTATACGTTCAACGGACGAGTCGATATGTTATGGTTATACATTAGACGTTCAACGAACGAGTCGATATGGTATGGTTATACATTAGACGTTCAATGGAAGAGTCGATATCGTATGGTTATACATTAGACGTTCAACGGACGAGTCGATATGATATGGTTATACATTAGTCGTTCAACGGAAGAGTCAATATGGTATGGTTATACATTAGATGTTCAATGGACGAGTCGATATGTTATGGTTATACATTAGACGTTCAACGGAAGAGTCGATATGGATATGGTTATCATTATAAGTTCAATGGTTGAGTCGATATGGTATGGTTATATTAGACGTTCAGCGGTCGAGTTGATATATTTTATGGTTATTAACATTAGCGTCAACGGACGAGTCGATATGGTATGGTTATACATTAGACGTTCAACGGACGAGTCGATATGGTATGGTTATACATTAGACGTTCAACGGACGAGTCGATATGATATGGTTATACATTAGACGTTCAACGGAAGAGTCAATATGGTATGGTTATACATTAGATGTTCAATGGACGAGTCGATATGTTATGGTTATACATTAGACGTTCAACGGAAGAGTCGATATGGTATGGTTATACATTATACGTTCAATGGATGAGTCGATATGGTATGGTTATACATTAGACGTTCAGCGGACGAGTCGATATGTTATGGTTATACATTAGACGTTCAACGGACGAGTCGATATGTTATGGTTATACATTAGACGTTCAACGGAAGAGTCGATATCATATGGTTATACATTAGACGTTCAACGGACGAGTCGATATGATATGGTTATACATTAGACGTTCAACGGAAGAGTCGATATGGTATGGTTATACATTAGATGTTCAACGGACGAGTCGATATGTTATGGTTATACATTAGACGTTCAACGGACGAGTCGATATGGTATGGTTATACATTAGACGTTCAACGGATGAGTCGATATGGTATGGTTATACATTAGACGTTCAACGGACGAGTTGATATGTTATGGTTATACATTAGACGTTCAACGGACGAGTCGATATGGTATGGTTATACATTAGACGTTCAACGGACGAGTCGATATGGTATGGTTATACATTAGACGTTCAACGGAAGAGTCGATATGGTATGGTTATACATTAGACGTTCAACGGACGAGTCGATATGTTATGGTTATACATTAGACGTTCAACGGAAGAGTCGATATGGTATGGTTATACATTAGACGTTCAACGGACGAGTCGATATGGTATGGTTATACATTAGACGTTCAACGGACGAGTCGATATGGTATGGTTATACATTAGACGTTCAACGGACGAGTTGATATGTTATGGTTATACATTAGACGTTCAACGGAAGAGTCGATATGGTATGGTTATACATTAGACGTTCAATGGACGAGTCGATATGTTATGGTTATACATTAGACGTTCAACGGAAGAGTCGATATGGTATGGTTATACATTAGACGTTCAACGGACGAGTCGATATGTTATGGTTATACATTAGACGTTCAACGGAAGAGTCGATATGGTATGGTTATACATTAGACGTTCAACGGACGAGTCGATATGGTATGGTTATACATTAGACGTTCAACGGACGAGTCGATATGTTATGGTTATACATTAGACGTTCAACGGACGAGTCAATATGGTATGGTTATACATTAGACGTTCAACGGACGAGTCGATATGTTATGGTTATACATTAGACGTTCAACGGACGAGTCGATATAGTATGGTTATACATTAGACGTTCAACGGACGAGTCGAGATGTTAGGGTTATACATTAGACGTTCAACGGACGAGTCGATATGGTATGGTTATACATTAGACGTTCAACGGACGAGTCGATATGGTATGGTTATACATTAGACGTTCAACGGACGAGTCGATATGGTATGGTTATACATTAGACGTTCAACGGACGAGTCGATATGTTATGGTTATACATTAGACGTTCAACGGACGAGTCGATATGTTATGGTTATACATTAGACGTTCAACGGAAGAGTCGATATGGTATGGTTTTACATTAGACGTTCAACGGACGAGTCGATATGGTATGGTTATACATTAGACGTTCAACGGACGAGTCGATATGTTATGGTTATACATTAGACGTTCAACGGACGAGTCGATATGTTATGGTTATACATTAGACGTTCAACGGACGAGTCGATATGTTATGGTTATACATTAGACGTTCAACGGGCGAGTCGAATACCCCCGCCAAATACCCCCGCCAAATACCCCCGCCAAATACTCCCGCCAAAAACCCCCGCCAAATACCCCCGCCAAATACTCCCGCCAAAAACTCCCGCCAAATACTCCCGCCAAAAACTCCCGCCAAATACTCCCGCCAAATACCCCCGCCAAATAATCTTTTATACCATAAAAGCAGATACTATCACAACCACAAACATATCACACACTCTTAACATCACAACCACAAAAAGATGGTGAACATGGTGCCACATGAAGCTTTTGCGTGTAGGTGTGCAGAAGGAGATGTAGTTCTCCGACAATCGTATAAACCTGAGAGTTACGGTAAACTATACTATGCATGTCCAAAATCAAAGGTGAACAATCACATGTTTTTTATTTGTGTAATATATAAAAATTCTGGTTAGTTGTTAAAAGAATTTATTTCTTTACTATTTAACAGCCTTCGAAAGACTTTGGATGTGGATTTTTTTTATGGAAAAAGACCCGACTTCATGAATTGATGAGTTCTCCTGAAGCTCCAAGTTAATCTGCAGGACATTCAACACCTCCAAGCTATTCTTCAGGACCTTCAACACCTACAAACTATTTTCTAGGATCTTCAAGAAATTGAGAGTGCTCAAACTGCAAGAACTTGGGTGGAAAGATAAGTGTACTCAAGGAAACAATGGAAATGCATATGCATCCAGAACAACATACAGTTAATTCGGCTGCACTATTTCATGAAGTTCTCAATGAGATGGAAAAACTTGATTTAGAGTAGTTTGTCATGTGCAATGTAATTCGTATGTTTTATTGTTTAAACTTTTATGTCTTTTCATGTAAGTGAGGACTTTGTTTAAACTTTTATGATATGAATGTGTTTCTATATGTTTATGTTTAACGATATCAAGTCGACATGCGAATGGTATAAACATGAACACACCTTTAAAGGGCAAACATGAGCTAATTAATATCTATATTTTTTGTTAAAATATACGGAATATCAGACCAAAACGAACGTAAAAAACGTAGTTTAATTAAAAGTCAACAAAGTCAAACACTTTCCCCTGCGACAAGTCACCGAGGAAACTGTCCAAAAAACCCGAAGCCCAATTTGGTAATAAAAAAGCCCAAACCAATTGACACTTTCAGGCCCAATTAATGGTATCCCTGGCGACATGTCGCCGGGGATACTTATGTACACGTCACCACTAAATTAAGTAACACTAATTATTATTTTTAAAATAAACCAAATAATCTCCGGTGACATGTAGCCGAGGAAAAGTAAGCGGGAAAATCCCCGTTACGTTTTACGTTAATTAATTTTTTTAAATACCAAATATTATCCCCGGCGACATGTCGCCGGGGAAACGTGAGCGGGAAAATTCCCGCTACGTTTTGCGTTGATATTTTGGGTCAAATTTTACTTACACTATCCCCGGCGACATGTCACCGGGGAAAATTCCCGAACTCTTTAACTGAAAATTTTACGGGAATTGCTACCACGTAGGATGAATTTTTGTCGTTTAGCGACTATTCCCCGGCCACAAATGTCGCCGGGGAAAGCATCGTCACCTGTTCTCTTATTTCTTGTAGTGACATTATGATGCATTATAATGCATCTAAAATTATAGACATGCATCTAATTTAAGTTGTTGCATCTCGGATATGCGGTTATAGTTACTTCTTATCCTACTCATTTTAAGAAAATATCTCATTTGATCCTAACTCTATCTCTCTCTCTCTCTCTCTATATATATATATATATATATATATATATATATATAGGACATATGTATGGGGCTAACTATGAGTGTATAAATATGATTTATTCACTGTACGCCACCTCAACAATGACATGACACTCACAATTCAATAAATTTAGAAATTATGTTAAAAATTAAGTACATAGCAAAGTTTGAACACATGACCTATCGTTAATATGCAACGATCTTAACCAACTTAGCCAAGCCACCAATTGTGTTTTACTATCAAAAAATATAATGATGTATTATAACAACAAGATATACTTCATATATAAGTTATACACAAGATATACTTCATAATTTTAAGATATGTTCTATAATTATATTTGATCAATAAATTTCGAAATATGTTCAAATTTGGTAATCTCTTAATTTGTATAAACAAACTATATCCGCGAGTCCGAAGCTTTACGATGCAGGAAGCTTTACTTTAGATATGGCTTTTTTTATTCACACGAAATCTATTCAAGGTTATGCATAATCAATTCAAGGTTATGCATAATAATAATTCAAGATTCATGTTTTTCAAATCCGATCTTTACGTGTAGACTCTTTGCATCAATATCCATGAAACAAAGTTTCAAGATACGTATATTAGTAGTTTTAGTTATTTTTTCAAAATTTGGTCTTCTATTAAAGTTTAAAAGTGACGTGACTTTGGTGTAAGGTAACTATGTTTCATAAATTTTGATTTACGTTAATCTAATATGTGATCAAAGTTATTATGTATGTGTTACTTGACATGTCCGTAATTTATGACCATGTTAACCTTTTTTGCAATATGTCGTTTGCGTAGCACCTAATCACTATCTTAGAGAATTACACGAAACTAAATAGATCGAGACTTGGATTATTTTTCTTATTGACAAAGAAGAAATTGGTCACCTAAACCAAAATGAGCACAAAAAGATGTTGCACCAATTTTTGTGCAGTTACATACTTTCTTATCCCGTGTGATGTACCTCACATGATGTTTAATTATTATAGAGTATGCATATTCGTGTAAAGCAACAACAAAGTGTGAGGTTTATCGCTTTAGGGTACTTTTGATGGTACCTTAACAGGAAAGAAGCATGTGAAGTTAGAGTTTGGAGAAAACAAGAACATCATATGCTGGATTTTAACCAAAGTGGAGACAAAAGAAAGAGCAATTTCGGTTTTGAACAAGAGACTTTCGGGTTCTTATAATAATGATATCATTAAGGTTCTTAATATAACTATCTGTTGTACATGCAAGACAACAGCCTTTTGACCTAGCATGAATGATGTTGTTCGGTTACTAATCGAGGCAGACCCTTGCAGATTTGATGCTTGCAAGACGCCAAACAAGACCAAAGAACAACCAAAGTAAATGTATGATCACAGGAATAACTATCTTAGGGCTCAAAACAAAGTAGCATAACATCTACGATTAAGAACTTTATTGCCTTTATGATCTATTGAGAAAAACTTTTGTAGATATTAATTAACTTACTCTTAAGTCTTACGTTGTATTTGAATATGTATCATTCTTTTCTATATACAACTTCGAGAATATATTATGTATTACTACCAACAGCTTTGTTTTGTTGCAATTTTTTAAAATTATTATGAATTCTCATTTACATCTACTTAGTATTATCTATATTATTAACAAGCGAACCCGCCTGTTGGGCGGGTTATGTCATCATTACCCTATCAAATGACATCAAATTAACACTCCAACAAGCATCAACGTTTATTATTTAAGTTTAAACAAACTCAATTGTTTAGCGAATAACAAAATTATAAACTTACTATTTATTTAATGAATTGTTAAATAATTAATTATATTAAAAATTCACATTAAATACATTTGCACAACAGTGTTCAGCGTATATACAAGAAAAAGGAAGTACATTACATAAACAAAGACATAAACATTTCTAAGGCAACGAAAACTAAACGAAAACCAAACAAAAACAAAAATCATGCCAAGCCAAACCGACCATGTTAGTTATAACTAATTAGAGTTCAGTTATAATGTGCGGATTGGGTTCTATTCCATCAAAACACACACAAAACGGCAAAAAATACTTTTCAGATAAGAATTGGTAGGTTCGGTTCAGTTCCAGTGTGGGTTATCTTACTACACTTACGCTTTAAGACATACGGTTAAGTTTATATGAATTACATTAGAAAACATATACTATCAAACCATCTAACAATTTAACAAAACTCAAACATATCATCTTAGCTATCTGATAGATACACACTTTAAATGTAATAAAACCAAAAAAATATTAAAAAACCCGCCCGTTAGGTCGGTTACATAACTATTTATATATATATATATATATAGTGGGATTTTCAATGCAAAACCATTTTTTTGTACAAAACTTACAGAACCAGTATTTTTACAACTAATAATGCATGATGTACAATATATCAATGCAAAATGACATTTTGGATAATATCTTCAACATACTTTAGAAAAAATAAATAAATTAGGGGCAAATTTGGTATTATAGAAAATTTATATTTCCATAATTAAAACCGTCTAATATACATGATTTTAGGAATAATCAGTTATTTTTATCTCAATCATCCATCTCTCAAACATAGGAAAAAAAGACACCCTAGCCTCCTCAAAATCTCGAACTAAGATCACCACAAATCACAACATGTACAACAAATCTTGCACGTCTCTATCTTCGGCCTCATCGGTAAGTGGGTTATTTTGATTTTGTTTTTTTTATATGTAAATCAAAAAAACGATTTTGATCTTAATAGTTTATTTTTTATTGGTTTTTATTTTGATTGATTTTGTAACTTAAGCAAATATTTGATTAATTGTTAAGTAAATCAAAAAACGGTTTTGATTTTAACAGTTTTATTTTCATATAGTGACTCTAACAAAGCTAGATCTGATAACGATATATTCAAAATTAAGAAATTAGTGAATAATCAAAACATGTAAAAAAATAGATGGATAAAAGTAGCTAGGGACAAATGAGGATCAGTCAAATCTTCTATGAAGAAGATGATGAGTAGCCGTTGAGAGAAAATTGATCTAGGGTTGAGAAGTTTTTTATTTGTGATAGCACTTGTCAGTTATTTCATTTCTTTTATTATTTTATCTACCTTTTGCTCAATCTCATTGATGATTCTTTTGATGATTTTAAAATTTGATTGAAAATGGATTTTTAGGATAGAAGATTAGAAGGACAAGGCGTGCCTTCCAAGCAAGCCGAAGCGATAACGTCTGCAATTAGCGAGGTTTTGAACGATAGTCTGGAAAATGTGGCTCAGTCTTTTGTATCCAATGATGAAATGCAAAGGGTGGGTTTCTTTTTCTTACGACGTTCTGATTTATTAAATATATATTGTTATTTGCGGATTAAACTTACGTTTATTGTTGGTTTTAGATTAAGATGACACAAGATGGAAATTTGGGCAAACTTAAGTCTCAAGTACAAAGGATCTAAACAAGTGTACAATTACCTAAGCTTTATTTCCTGAAAGAACCATTTCCATACTACTAGGACTATAGTTGAATTTTGCGTCATAAACCTCAATGATTATCTATTGTTTTCAACATTTGTTAGGAAGCATTTTGTATCATACTAATGGATATGATTTTTGTTATACTATTTGTAAAACTTGAATCGTTGATTTATTTTTAAGTGATTAACATGATGGCCACTCTTAAATCCTCTTGTATATTGAGACAATGAGTTGGTGCAAATGTGCAATTATCTTATCGTACCTGTCAATAGTTGCTCAAGGAGTTCACAACTCACAAGTCAATGTTACAGATGATTATGTAGTTTTATAAAGTTTATATTACATAAACACACTCCGTGAGATGACGAATGGATCTAGCTTTTATATGACATTAATTTAACAAGCTGCTTATATTAATGGTAGGTGATTAATGATGTATTTTTTTATGATGGTGTGGTTTTATAAAAAATATAGATGAGATTTTAACTAATATGATGTTATACAAGCAGCCGAACAAAAGAAGTAAAAAGAGGTGCATATATGTTTTAAGGTTAATATAAAATTATTTCTGGAATAGTGCATATATGTTTTTTGGCTTGCATAAATTAGTGAAAAGAGTGTGCATATGTGTTCTAAGTTTCATATATGACATCAAAGAAATATGTGTACATATATGTTTTAACTTGTGAGTATGTGTTTAGATTGTGCATGTGTTTGGCTAGCTTTTAAGTAATAAAATAATAATAATTGTTTGTAATTTCAGGTAAAGATGTAAAGACACAAGTGCACCGTGCATATATGTTTTAATAAATTTGATGAAAAGGCGCAGCGTGCACATATGTTTTTGGAGGGCGTGCACACATGTTTTTGGAAGACGTGCATATATGTTCTAATGAATTTGATAATACTTTTGTTTTTGAATTGTATTTTATTCAATATCAAAATTTGTATTTGATATTTATGTTGTTGATTTGTTATAAATTTAAAGGTTACATGATATGTTTATGTTTTTTGGTACAAAATTTCAAAGATTAGAGAATGTACGCTAGAAACATATGTGCAATTACCCTTTTAACAAATACAAACATATAAAAATTTAATATTAATAAATAATTTTATTTAAATAGAAAGGGGTTTTAAAAACGTATATACTGAAAACACATATGCACTCGGTTTTTTAATCTGAAAACATATATGCTAAAAAAAATATAAAATCAAAAAAAAAAATTAATTTCGAAAATTAAAGGGTTTTAAAAATGTTTTTTTAATTAAAAAATGCAAAAAGAAAAATCAAAATGTGTTTTGACTATTATACCCTTTTGAATTAAGAAAAAACATTTATTAATACTAAAATCTTATTGGTCTAAAGTGGTTCTGTAGGTTCTGTACAAAAAAGTGGTTTTGTATTGAATGGTATATATATGTATATGAGTTAAGTACATTTTTGGTCCTTGTGGTTTGGTGCATTTTCTCACTTTTGGTCCAAAAATAAAAAAAAGGTTTGGTTTAGTCCAAAACACATAGTTTCGTTTCACTTTTGGTCCAAAAGACATAGTTTCGTTACACTTTTGGTCCAAAAGACATAGTTTCGTTTCACTTGTAGTCAAAAAAATTTGGTGCAAATTCACGGGATTGGACTAAAAGTGGACCGAAACTATGTTTTTGGACCAAAAGTGAACCTTTTTGGAATTTTGGACCAAAAGTGAACTCTCACCAAACCACAAGGACCAAAAATGTACTTCACTATATATATATACATATATATATATATATATATACATATATATATATATATACAGTTTAAATGTAATAAAACCAAAAAATATTAACGAACCCGCCCGTTGGGTGGGTTACATAACTAGTCTGTATGTATATATATATATATATATATATATATATGTATATATATATATATATATGTATATATATATATATATATATATATATATATATATAGTACTAGCTTAAAGACCTGTTTAACACCGGGTGTATTTTAAAAAATTTATTTTGTAAGAAGTTATATGCATAAATAAAGTAAGAAAAACACTAAACGTTCTCTTAGTATATGAATCAGATAGTAAGTGAATTATTAGATAAACATTTGAGTTTATAACAATTAAATAAATAAACGTCCCACTCTTAACACAAGTCTATGGTTTGGAACACCTGATAACATCAATCAAATGCTTGGTCAATATTTCTCAATAACATTACTGGGACTCCTACTTTTAACGCAAGTTTTGAAACACCTGAGAACTTCAATAAATTGATAAATTCTGGTGCGAAAATGTATTGATATATGGTGGTGCCACGTTCAGTTTATCTATGCTGCCGCAACTTAAGTAAGCCATTTGTAAATTTCTCCAACAAATGATCATTTATAGTGTCCACAACTTCATTCGTAGGAGCAAGAATGGCCTTTTCTTGGAAGTATGACAGATCAATTATGTTTTCCAAAATGTTTGGATAAGTAAAATAAATAATAGACGTTACCGGGTCATCTATAAGAATTTTGGCGGGTACATCTATCGAAACCTCTCTGTTATTTATTTTTTACAGTCCAATGAAATAAAGTAATTACGTAATCATGTTCATAATATGATGATAGATGATAACATTATTTAACAGAATGTATGTACATTTATGTAAGTTAGAAATTTAGCCAGATTGGTGATTTTGTCACTATGTCAATAAGCGCATATTGTAAGCATCTTATAACTTTTTAAGTACTTTTTAATTATAAGTATACCCTTAATAATATAATTCTTAGACCCTAAAGCAAAAAGATTTTGGGGTTACCCGACCATTTTGGCATGTAACAAAATCACCCATATCGACCTGTTTCACAAACCACCCGGATAATTACACAAAATCACCCATATTAACCCGTTACACAAAATTGATCATATAAGCCCGTTACACAAAAATCGCCCATATCGACCCATTACATAAAATAATTATAACGGTGACACTTAATGGGTTTTACCATTATAACCATTTCCTACCTACAAAAATATCTAATGGTAGAATGAATGTAACACATAATGACTACACGAACTATAACAACTATTTCCTTTAGGATCATATTTCATGTCTGTATCTACCACGTTTTGATGGTTGGGATGTTTTGACACGCAGTAGTCATTTACACAAACATAGTATGCACAATAATATGCAGTGTGAAACGACTGAGTTTGTACCAATTAAGGAGATACATGTGTGAATAAATCCACAAACAACGGTGAGCGTAAATAAGTTCCATTAGAGTGTAGGGAACGGTGGTGCCATTCTCTGGTGCCAAAGAACGGCACGAGAAAATCGAACGGCTCACCACTCCAGTGGTGGTGCCATTCTCTCTCGCGCCATACATAACAGCCAACGCCGTTGAGAACGGCACGAGAAACGGCTCACCACTCCAGTGGTGGTGCCATTCTTGTACCATTGGTTTTTTTTGTCTTTTTGTGATTTAGTGGGGTATATGTGTACCAATGGCACAACATTTTCTCATGCCAATGGATGCCCTACAAAATGTGGTGCCGCTCGTTTTGTGACGTCGTTGAGCATTTTGCTGACGTGGCATCACTTTTTGAGAATTTTTTAGAACGGCACGAGCCCAACGGCATGACCGTTCCCAGCACTGTATTGAAAGGGATAATAAATAATATGTCAATGATAGGATAAACAATCTTGTTTTGTAAATATTAAAATAATAAATGTCGATGTTGTCTTTTCCATCTTCGATGGTTTTGAAGAGAAAAAGTATGCATTAAGCGTTAGTCAGTTGAGTAGCCAATGAACTATTCTCAGGTCAAACATTATTTGGAGAACTCGGGTCAAAGAGCTCGATGTGAATGTTTTTTATATTGTTATGAGAGGTGTATAATTACCACATACATGTCTACCATTTATAGGTGCAAAGTTGCTAAAAATAATGTAAGACAAAATGAACAAACGTTTTTAAACTTTGATTGATTTGCTTGTGCATCATTGTATTACATAAGAAAATACTCACTAAAAATAAGAAAATCATACCTTAAATAAAGAATTCCACCGGGTTGTATGATTTATAATTGATTGAAATTTCAGTTTTAAACATAGTTTTGATTTATTTGAACCGAAATATTGCTTAGCATAAATAGTTATCCAATGAAACGCCTCAAACAGTTATGTCATTGAATAAATTGGTTCAAACTTTCTGTAATTCACTAATGATATCCATTATTACATTTAATGCATACTAAAACTATTATTTGACTTACTCATTGGAAGAATGATAATGATACTTTTTAAGCTTTTCGTTATTAAGTTATAGATTAGTGCGTAATAGTATTGTACAAATTCTCTAATTATGTTAATCCACATCTCCTAATTAATTAGAATTGTAATGCAAATAGCTAAACTTGTTTGTACAAAAGCTATGGATCGTGTAGCATGATAATGCATAAAAGTATTTTACATAATTGCTAATTAAGGTAATCCACATCAATTTATTAATTACGATTTTAATACAAAACCTTATTTTATTAAATAGTAATAATAATATTTATAGATAGATGAAGAACTAAGGTGCATAGTTACCACATATATGTCTACCATTTATAGGTGCAAAGTTGCTAAACATAACGTACGACAAAATGAACAAACGTTTTTAAACTTTGATTGATTTGCTTGTGTATCATTGTATTACATAAGAAAATACTCACTAAAAACAAGAAAATCATACCTTAAATATAGAATTCAAAGGGTTGTATAATTTATAATTGATTGAAATTTCAGTTTTAAACATTGTTTTGATTTATTTGAACCGAAATATTGCTTAACATAAATAGTTATCCAATGAAACGCCTCAAACAGCTATGTCATTGAATAAATTGGTTCAAACTTTCTGTAATTGACTAATGATATCCATTATTACATTTAATGCATACTAAATTTATTATTTGACTTACTCATTGGAAGAATGATAATGGGACTTTTCAAGCTTTCCGTTATTAAGTTATAGATTAATGCATAAGAGTATTGTACAAATTCTCTAATTATGCTAATCCACATCACCTCATTAATTAGAATTTTAATGCAAATAGCTAAACTTGTTTGTACAAAAGCAATGGATCGTGTAGCATGATAATGCATAAAAGTATTGTACATAATTGCTAATTAAGGTAATCCACATCATTTTATTTATTACGATTTTAATGCTTGTATCTTAAAAAGGTTGTACAAAGTAAAAGATAGTTGGATGCTGGAATAAAGTCAGGGGCTGGTATTTGTTGGAATATGTCCATCGTAAATAAATATATGTCCAAATTATTTATTCGAGCCTAAGGGGACGCACACGTTAATACGTAAGCAATGTTTAAATAGTGTTTTAAGTAAACAATAATTAATATATTAGTTATAAGTTTAAATGTTAAACATAAGGACTAATATGCAAATCGAGAAAAAGGAAAGTGGGGTCTCCCCTTCTCCCTTTGTAACCGGCCATACACACACCCCTTGGTGGGTTTGGGCTTGATTTCTTTTCCTCCAAGATTTCTAGCACTATATAAGGAGGCCTTGGGATGCATTAGGGATATGTGTTTTTATGTGATAATAATCCCTAAATCTCTCCTTCTCTCCTTCTCTCCTTCCTTGTATTCGGCTAAAACAAACACCCTTAGGGTTTTGATTTTCTCGTTTCTCAAGTATTGATTAGATCCAAGACTTGCGATTATTGTTTACTTACACTATTAGTACTAGCATACTTCATTGTTTGCTACGAACGTATTGTGTGTGGAAGCTTAGAGGGATCTTCTTTTAGATCTTGGGGTTTCACGCGTTGTTATTATACACACACGTATATTGAAGACGGAGTTGTCGGTTACCTCTTAACGGTGTATCGATTCGAGCTAAAAGGTACATATCTTCTACCCTTGTTAATTAATGTATTCTACATGTGATTCTTTTATTCCGTTGCGTACTCGTGTTATTTAATTGTTAATTAGATCATAAAACCCAACAGTATTGAGCAAGTTAAATGTGTGAAGGGCCAAAAGTAGAAAGTTGGTGGAACCCTAACCTTATTTATAGTCATCTCAGGATCATCACAAACTCGGACAGACAGACATTCAGTCACTTTGGGTACGACATAATCCTCCTCCCTAATATCTAAACATTGTTAATCTTCCATGACGATGGCGCGTAACACCTACCACAAAACACCTCTCCGACTAAGAATCATTCCGGCAGCACCGGCTATGAGGAACAAAAAACCTAACTTGTTGACCAAAATAGTTGACCGTGCTAACAAGCTTTTTCGTGTTGTTTTTGGTAACCGGAATTTGTCAGGTTATGTTTCTTTATTACGATTTCTTATTAATTTCATCTTCTCTAAATGTTATTAATTTGGTTACTTTGGGTTAATTGTTTATTTATATTACTTCATTTATATGACTCGTGCTAGTTATTGTTATTGCGCTATTTTTTAATCAACTTGTACTATTTTCTATGATTTTATCTAGTTTCTGTTATTAATTTGGTTAATTTAGGGATATAGAGAGATGCATATGCCTTCTTACTGTGTAGGTAGACACCATTATAGCTTTTTTTATTTTATTTGTAAACGAGTTCAACGATAACAAGCACTCATGTTCATTGAAAGTTACGTGTGGGTGATCAAGCTTTTGATGTCAAGTATGTGTATTGCTTCATTTATGTGTTTGCCCGAGTATAAGGCTTGTGTCATAATGTGTGAATGATTTTTTTCAACTTGTTGCTTTTAGTAAGGTAAGCGAGCTGTGTTAATTTGGTTTACATTTGAGTTTGCATATTTCAACAACTTCTTCAAACAATGTTAGTTTACAAAGTTCAAATTAGGGTGTTACGTGCTTTTGGAGCGACAAGATTATTTCAGGTTAGGGTACGGAACTGGAGGATAGCATGTGATGCTTTAATTCTGTAATAATAGCAAAAATGAACAATTTTTGTAAAACTCTGTCAAGAAGGAAATGATCATAAATATAATTGAGTAACAATCACAATCTATCACAATTTTTCTGATGGATCTTGTATCAAGTATATGAGCATAAAAACATTTTATTGTTTTGTAATAGTGGTAACTGGTAAGCTACTATGGGCTAGGTTTGCTGTAAATGTTATGTGTGTGGAACGTATAAGATTTACATTAATTAGCCACTATGTCGTTTCTTTACTTTAATGTTTATTATGCTCTACATACCCCTTACAACATCATTTATGTCAACAGAGACTAATGAAGAACATCAGAATGTTCCTCGGGAGGAAGGGCAACGCGGGAATTCTGTCAGTATTTCTGCTACTACTGGGATATCAGATCTTGAACAAAAAACCTTTACTAGGTCTGTGTATCATTTTACTGTATTTCTAAGTTATTTCTTTTGCTCTGAGTGGTGACCCGTGTCTTTACTCTATATCACATCTTTGAGCCCTAGTAGTGCACTCATTTATCAATAACATTCAACTTGTATGACCCAAAACTTGCTTTTGAGATAAATAGTAAATGAAACTGCCATTACTGTGTAACAGGTCCGAAATCAAACGGTTGACAGCATTGTTGCATTTAAGGTCCAACGAGTTATCTTCTGAAGATGTTGTTGAACGGGATGGAGCAAATCCGTGTAGTTCACCATCTTCTTTTCTAAGGCTTGAAGGGTCAACAAGTGGCTCTCTGAAAATACATGGAGATGAGAGGGATAACTTACATGCTGCTATTTCCAAGCCCATGGTTACATCAAGAGTAAGTAATGCGTTCATGCATGGCTGTAGGCATTTTGGTTTACATTTTTGGCAAAGGTTGCAATTTTGACCCAGTAACTTGTGAATGGGTTGATTTAGGGGAAAATAAAAAATTCCATAAAGTCTCTACAATTATATTATTCATTAGGCTGTGCTATTGATGATTTAATAACATGAAATTTGTGATCATGTTTGACTCACCAATTATATGACAATCTGAAATAATTCAAGACAAGATTTTGTCGTGATGACAGTACCTGATCTAGACCTTGCTGACTCGTACCATTGAAGTTACCATTTTTACCCTAGTTTATCTTGACGCCCGTGATGTTCATTTCTTTCTTTGCTATCACTCAATTATCCATTGTTAAAATATGCAATATAATATTATATTGTCTTCAGGTTCTTGAGGAGGAGATTGCTTCACCTGCTGAGCTGGCAAAGGCCTACATGGGTTCTAGGCCTTCTAAGATAGCACTGAGACAAGATTTAGTGCTGCATAATAACGTAACGGGATTTTTAAAATCATAAAATACATTAATTTCCCCAAAAATTGCAAATGGTTCCACGGGTTTTGAAAATGGATTCACAAAACCAAGATCTCGAGGTAGATCGGCAATGTACAGTATGGCCCGCACACCATATGCCAGATCGGCAAAGGCCTACATGGGTTCTGGGCCTTATAAGGTAGCACTAAGACAAGATTTAGTGTTGCATAATAACACAACGGGCTTTTTAAAATCACCAAATATATTAATTTCCCCAAAAATTACAAATGGTTCCACTGGTTTTGAAAATGGATTCACAACACCAAGATCTCAAGGCAGATCGGCAATGTACCACATGGCTCGCACACCATATGCCAGATATCCTTCAACTTTTACCCAAAAGGTTTGCTTGATCTGCCTACCTTTATTCAACATATTGTTGTACTTTTCAATATTGCTAAAGTATAATTTGTATACTTTTACATAATTTTAGGGAATCACATCAAGTTATGGCCGTGAGGAAGCTTTGACATCTTCTCAGTCTGCCTTTCAGCATGAAGGGAAAATGGTATTCCTTTGAAATATGCCTTGATTACAAACATTATGCGTCATGTCTTCTATGTTCCTCTTTTTAGAGGTGACAAAATTGACTGGTTGTATGAGTTGGCTAAATGGGTAACGGGTGAAATGGGCTCGGTAAAAAATAGGTAAGTTAGAAAGTGGGGTGGACTGGCACATACCCTTTTTATTCTTTCCTGAGTTCTATAAATAAAACATGCTGAATATGAGTATCACTTTTTATTATAGCAATATGCAGCTTTTGTTTTTTAACTAAACAGATCTAGGAAGTTATATGCAAACTAACACCCTTTTGGTGCTGTCCACATGCTTGACCTGTATTATTTTTAGTTAAGTCTTCTAACCTACCAAGTTGACTTGTATGGATAAAAGATAACCTAGATCAACATATATGCCTCTCTTTTTTTCTAAGAGTGTTTTCATGCTATATGTCAGGCTCTAAAACGTAGAAGTTCTGTACTAGACGATGATATTGGATTGGGTGGTCCACTGCGTAGAACTCGACAAAAATCTAATCTCTTAACGCTAAGAGATAAAAGAGAACTCGGATGCACGGCACTTCAATAGCCGAACCACGTGAGTCAGAAGCTGCTTCTAATGAACAAGCCTGAACCAAAAATCGTTAAGGGGGCTGAACAAAATAGAGACACAAGCATGCATGGTTCGGGATCGGTCTCGGGATATGCTAATGTTCCTACAAAGTCCACTCAAACAGCCATAAAAGTATTGCAGCACCTTAAGAAAATGGATTTAAACAAAAAATTTCCAGGCTCAACTAAATCACCCATGAAACTGACATTAGATATGCTCCATGGGCAGGCTCTTAGAAGCTTGGAGAAGGTGGATTCGCCGAAATTGCTTTCTTACCCTCACGATAATCAGAAATCAGAGGTTCAGCACCCTAAAAGGCTACATGATAGTCAAGAGCTGACCTCCAAAGGCAAGGAAAAAGTTGAAGATAATGGACCAAGGAAATTCCTAATTACTCGTAACATGATGAGCCCAGTCAATGGTAAGTTATCAGTTACGTCAAAAGATAAAGCACCAACTGTTAGAATTAATGAGCCACCCTTAAAGCTTCCAGCTGAACCTCAGAAGAAGAAGCGCCCATTTCAGATGAATGCACGTGAGGATGATTTATTTGAGCTAGATGATGATGATGAGACTCGAGTTAATGGGTTCATGTCTTTATTGTTGGTTGAAAGTAATAAACAAAAGACAGCTTTGGCAGTTGACATCGTTGCAACTTCAACACTTCCGGGAGTATCTACAACCCCTGCATTGGTTAAACCTCCTAAGAAGAAGCGCGCATTTCAGATGAGTGCACCTGAGGATGATTCATTTGAGACAGATGATGATGATGAGACGCAAGTTTATGGGCACATGTCTTTATTGTTGGTTGAAAGATATAAACAAGAGACAGCTTTGGCGGCAAACATCGTTGCAACTTCAACACTTCAGGGAGTTTCTAGAACCCTTCCATTGGTTGAAAATAATAAACAAATGTTCCCAGAGGTTGTTAAAGTTCTACAGCAGGCTGAGCCTAAAGAATCTGAAAAGCCTGTATCTTTTCTAAAAATTGATGTTGGATTTGGTGGTTCTGTTAGTGAACAGGTGTTAGGGTTTAAACTTCCTGAATCTCATCCATTAACTACAAATACACAAAATAATTTGCTTCCACATGCAATCTTGCCAATGGATAATGTTGTCCCAGAGAGAGATTCAAATTCCTTTCCATTGTTTGGCACAAGTGCTGAAAGGGCGTCACCATTTGCGTCTTCTGCCAATGGGCTTTCAGATAGTAAACCAAGTGCTAGTTCAGATCCTAAAGCTCTCGAGTCAACCAGGTTAGAAATTATATGTAGTTTATGTTTGTTGCTCCTTTAATACAAAGTAATATGGATTACAACGGGTCAGGCTGGGTTGACTCACAAAGGCTTTTTTGTTATTTTTTGCTAATAATCTATAATAAAATGATATACTAGTCTGAGATAAGATAGAACTTGAATCAACCCATTCATGATTAAACGAGAGTAAATTGTCACCTCTGATTTATTGTTTTATGCTGACATTTAAGGTTACTCGTCATTTATGGATCCTCATCCCCCTCTTGTGGTTGTGCAGTGTCTCTAATTTAGTCACAACAAATGACCATGCAAAATTGATAGAGTCAAACAAGGTTGAAAATGGGAATGATCACAAGTCAGCAAATATATTTGGAAAAGTCGAGTCCAACAAGACTGAAAGTGGGTGTTATCAGCAGCCATCAAATATATTTGGGAAATCCATGTCCAAGGATGGAAAGGGGAATGATGAGAAGGCTGCAAACATATTTGGAAACTTAGATGTTCCGGCTCTTCCAGGTACACCGACAAATGGTATATCCACAACCACCACCTGTACTCCTGCTTCTATCTTCTCTACTTCTACCCTAACACCAGTTATCCCTTCGTGTGTTCCAGCTCTAGTTTTCAGTTTTGGTTCTGCTCCTTCAACAACACCAACAATTTCAATAGCGGAAACTGGGAACACGAGTGTTATAAATGACAAGGATTTGAAATCTAACTCACCCTTTGCTAGTACACCTTTTTCTACCACCACTACCACCACCACTACCGGAAGTGGACTCTTTGGATTCAGCTATCCAGCAGTTACTTCAACCACTAAGAATCACTCAAAGGTGTCGTTCTTCAATGTCTCTAATGGATCTCAGGCAAACACACAGGTGGTTGTTACACCGTTTGTGCCTTTTCTGTTTGGCTCTAGGACCACTTCCATCCTATCTTCTACCTCTGGACTTTTCCTTTTTTGTCCTCAGCTTCCACTATCAGCACATCATCCAGTTTCAGTATTAGTTCCATGACTGCATCATCACAGGGTAAATGTGGTAATTCCACTAGTAGACCCGCTACCAGCATCTTTGGGTCTACTTGGGACCCGATAAAGTCTTCCAGATTTGGTACTACATATAATGTCGGGGCATCTGCGACACCTACACCTTCTGCTACTACATCGCCTGTGGTGTTTGGTGCATCTAGTAGTCATGGTTCAACAAAATATTCATTTGGTGCTGGTGCTACTTCGTCCTTTTCAACCCCTACCCAAATTCAATCTCATTTTGGAATTCTGACTCTTGTACCACCTACCAGTAAATTTGGGTCCACTTGGGATCCGACAAAGTCTTCCGGATTTGGTACTAAATTTAATTTCGGGGCATCTGCGACACCTACACCTTCTGCTACTACATCGCCTGTGGTGTTTGGTGCATCTAGTAGTCGTGGTTCAACAAAATATTCATTTGGTCCTGGTGCTGATGCTACTTCCTCCTTTTCAACCCCCACCCAAAATCAATCTCCTTTGACTCCTGTATTTGGTAATTCCACTACTAGACCCGCTATATTTGGGTCCACTTGGGACCTGGCAAAGTCTTCTGGATTTGGTACTACATATAATTTCGGGGCATCTACAACATCTACACCTTCTGCTACTACATCACCTGTGGTGTTTGGTGCATCTAGTACTCGTGGTTCAACAAAATTTTCATTTGGTGGTGGTGGTGGTGCTTGTGCTACTTCTTCCTTTTCAACCCCCACCCAAAATCAATCTCCTTTGAATTATGTATTTGGTAATTCCACTAGTGGACCCGTTACCAGCATATTTTGGTCCACTTGGGACCCGGAAAAGTCTTTCGGATTTGATACTACATATAATGATCACATGAGTATGGACAGTATGGAGGAGGATTGTATGCAAACTCAAACACCTGTATTTGGCATGAGTGTGGACAGTATGGTGGCTAAGGATACTCATGTATTTGGAACTGGTGCCACAACGAATAATTACGATCACATGAGTATGGACAGTATGGAAGAGGATTGTATGCAAACTCCGACACCTGTTCTGACATTTGGTCAAACCTCCGTGGCTTCACCACTGTTCAAGTTTGATTCAGCCACCCAACCTCCAATGTCCAGCTATGCCCTCCATCCAGGTTGGTGGCCAGCCAAAACCAGTTGGTGAGATAACTTTGTAATGTGATCATAATTTCACTAGAGCGGGTATTTAAAGAAGAAGAGAAAGGCGCCTAAACTAACTAACTTTCAAAATGTTACAAAACTAACCCCCAACTATTGACAACTTGACAAAATGTAAATGAAAGATAAAACTATATACTTGTACAATATATATGTACGTCTTGCTTTTTTTTATGCCAAATGTTTCAGCATCTCATCATCATTGGGTTCTGTTTTTTCACTTTATGTACATTAGATAGAGAACATTAAAGCTAGATTGCATAACAAATTATACACGATATAATAGTTTAAATATTGAATGTTTTGTACAATAAAGCTCGCAATCGTGCGTAACTGACAACACGAGTAGTGTGAGTATCAACTTGGTTAAGTCTTGCTTATTCGCACATGTATGACATTTTTTGCATTTTATTTTACTAGACGGTTACACGCGCAATGCGGCGGCGGGTACCCGGTAATTATGTTATGGTGAGCAAATGTTCCTCATTTATATCTAACCATTATGCATTTATGGTCATGTAACCACTGTGTATTGATGGAGGAGTTAATGAGATTAATTGGCCAATTAATGCTCATAACTCCTTTTGACTAGGAGTTACAAACCCTTTTAAATGGGCTATTATTAACACATGCTAGTTAAAAAAACGTATATATTAAATCTTGTGTGAATTTAAAAATGTGTATGGTGGTGAACATTGACTAATGGCTTTAAATCTTTCCCAAACAAGAAATGTTTTGATCCCCTTTAAGACTAATGACTAGTTAAAAACGTATATATGGTGAACATTTTTAAGACATCTAAAAATAATCACACGGGGTACCCACGCTGCAACGGCGACGGGTACCCTGTGACTATATTTTGCGATGAGCAAATGTTATTCGGTTAAACATTTTTCTGACAACTATACAAATAAATGATAATTTGAATTAAAATAACTTTAAGCAATAACAATGCAAAGTATTTCATATCCAAATAAAAACAAGATCCAAAACGAAAGAAAGGAACACACAAGTAGCATCTTTGAAATATAAGTTAAAATAGACCAGTACCCACGCGTTGCGGCAATGAGTTCCTGTATAATTAAATCTTTCAGCGAGGGGCTATGCGAGGTTCAAGAACCAGAAGAACCTTGAATGCAAATAGAAACATGTGTAACTGGAACATACATGGGGGCGGCAAATGGCAGTCGTGGTGTGTGTTTATCATACAAAAATAACAATAAACAATTGTATGTTTTTTTAAGAATCATTCCACGAATGTTTAAGAGTGGTAATTATTTAAATGAAAATTGTAACTTGACACGGAATCAATAACACCAATGTTTGATTACCTATTCTTTTTTTGCTCGAATCTTTCGAAGATAATATACATGTTATGGTTCAAGATTTACCTTGGACTATTCCTTGTCTACTGGAAACCGAAACGACATGAAGCTAGTATGCATAATCTACCTTCTGCAACAAATTGTACATGTGATTACAAAACATAATAAAAAATAATATTAGTGCTGAGTACATAATGAGAAGTTGATGAGATATATGATTTCACATGAATCGTGTGTGTAGATGCACAAAGAGAAGTTAATCAAATTTGAATTTCATATGGATCGTGTGCGCATATACATGTGAATCAACTGTGTATGTATGCCTATATATATGTGTTATTTTGTAACTTAAGCATTGATCATAAGAGTTGTAACTCCATCATAAATAGCATTGATCATAAGAGTTGTAACTCCAATGGCATTTAATGGTCTTAAAACGTAAATTTTCAACATTCAATAATGGGTGAAAAATGCTTTATAATGTAGTATTTTTCATTAATTAGGGGTATCCTAGGTTTTTCAACATTCAAGAATGAGTGAAAAATGCTTTATAATGTAGTACTTTTCATTAAATAGGGGCTTCTTAATTTTTCAACATTTAAGAATTGGTGGAAAATGCTTTATAATATAGTATAGATTGTAACAAACTTTAAGTAAAATGGATTTGTTTAAACAATGGGATATAAAAACTATAACTATATGTGCAAGTTTACTGACTACAATACCTAAATAGCAACTTACTTACCTTGGGTCACATACTTAAACATCATTATATAATATGTATATGGTATATGTTACTAGTATTATTTAAGTATCGAGATCGAGAAAAATGCATTAGAATCGAGAGGATTAACTATTTGGGTTAGTCACAAATTTAGATTAACTAAATGGTTAGTCTATTTAGGTAGCCCATTTTTTGGCCCAAATGGCTTCAAGCCTAAGTAAATTAACAAGTTAGCTAACTATGTTTGATAACTCTAATCCAATCTGTAATTCTAACTAACTTCAACAACTTTCTCTTCTATTCTCTATCTTTTGGTCGCCATATTCATCAAGAACACAATGGATCAATTCTTGCTTGTTTTTAATGATTCTTGTGCTTTAGTGTACTTCTGATTGAGGCTTGTTGGACTAACATCCTTGTGATGTGGACTAACCAAATCGCATTCTCCTTCGATGAGAATGTCTATACTCTCAAATGCACTCGAGTGGTCATATATTCGTCTCTATTTTGTTTCATGAGTACTAGCTTGTTTGAACCAACACCCTCCTTTGGCTATTATATATATTTTTTTTAAATCTAATTATATAGATTTCTTTTAGAAAAAAAAATTATTTCAAGCAGGATAAAATTTTAATAGTCTTTTTATATATAGAAACATGTAAAATATATATTTATATAAATTCAATTTTCAGTTTAGATTGCAAAAAAATATATCCAAACCGAAAATTGGATTTTAGTTCGGTTCGGTTATGGAAAATTCGGTTCGGTTATGAGTTCGGTTTGATTTCAATTTTATGTTTATTTGGCTATTACCCAAACAATGCACACCCCTAACTTAGCTAAATATTTGTGATAACCCTAATCCCATAATCCTAACTAACAACTTCAACAACTTTCTCTTATCTTCTTTATCTTTTGGTCGCCACTTTCATCAAGAACACAAAGGATCTTTTCTTGCTTTGTTTTTGAATGATTCTTTTGCGTTAATTAGTGTACTTATGATTGAGGCTTGTTGAACTAACATCCTTGTGATGTTTTTATGTGGACTAACCAAATCGGCAATCTCCTTTGATGAGCTTGTCTATACTCTCAAATGCACTCGAGTGGTCATATATGGTCTGTATTTTGTTTTATGAGTACTTGTTTGAACCAACATCCTCCTTTAGCTTTTCATATTTAAGAAACAACATTTATTACATGGACTGGACATTATATTAAGAGTTAAGTACATTTTCGGTCCTTGTGGTTTAGTGCCGTTTTCACTTTTGGTCGAAAATTCAAAAAAGTTTTGGTTTTGGTTTAAAACACATAGTTTCGTTCCACTATTAGTCCATTTCTGTTAACCCAGTCAAATGTAGCCGTTGGAAGCTACATGTGCATATCACGTGAGGGTAGATTAGTCTTTCCATCTATTTTAGTTGAGTTTTTATTTAAATAAAACTCCTCCCCCCCTTACATTCAATACGACACAATCAAATCCAAAACACACACACACACACACACCTAAGAACCCTAAACAATTAGACATGGTAAGGTGCAACAAATGCAACTCAATAGGAGTGATTCATACTTCATGGACACAAGAGAACACAGGAAGACGATTCTATTGTTGTTCTAAAAGGGTAAGCTATTGATTGATTTTAACCTAATTTTGCAATTATTTTCGATTTAACCTAATTTTTCAATTTTAATTTTGTCAGGGTTCAAATCATGGGTTTATTGATTTGCCCTAAACACCTTGGCCTTTGAAACCCCCAATTTAAATTTCTTTTGCAATTGGTCTTTTATAGCAGCAAAGGGTATCTTAGGGTTTAGCTTGATTGTTTCTTCAACAGTTTTTGAGAGAAACTTAGCTGTGCACTTGTTCACAAACCTTGATTGCAGACATGTATGCTCATCATCAAATCTTTTAACCCACCAAGTTTCTTCCTTTCTTAATTTAGAACAGTGTATCAGCCATGGACAAGAGTGAGAATCTTTTACCACTACTTTATGTTTACCACCTTTTTCTGCCTTTTTTGTCTTTTCTAATTTGGACTTAGCACTTGGACCACTTGAACCACTTTGCCCATTTGGCCCAAACTGTGATCCATCATCAGTACTAAATGTAGGCAAAACTCCTCTACACCCAGCCCTAACTCTCACCTTATCATTTTTTGACAAATACAACTTTAAATTGATGTTGGATTTGGTGGTTCTGGTGTTAGGGTTTAAACTTCCTGAATCTCATCCATTAACTACAAATACACAAAATATTTTGCTTCCACAGGCAACCTTGCCAATGGATAATTAATGCTCCATAAATGCTCCATAAATGATTCTATTCATATTAATAATTAATGCTCCATAAAAATCAAGGTTACAAAAATCACGAATTGGTTGTCAGGCGGTTGACCTC
>BQNB010012824.1:0-78396 GCA_026074375.1 Tanacetum coccineum | reverse complement strand
CATTTTAAGTCCGTTTTTGGTTATTTTAGCTCGTTTTTAAAGGTAAAAGGTATGTGTAATTAAGCACATACCAACTAACCTTCTCGAGTCATAGTTGTCATAGTTTGGGCGTAGGCTAAGAGTCTAGGATAGCTCTCCATATTGCAATTTATATATCTAGAATCATAGGATCACAAATATTGACTTGTCCTTACCTTTAGTTTAGTGAGCTTAGTTAAGCCATAAGGTGACCTTGGTATCAACGAGTACGTTCTTCTTCCATTGGTAAGGACTCGAACAATGAACTACTAGTATATAAAGAACCATTAAGCAATAAGTGGGTAAAGTCTCCATGAGCTAGGGTTTAGGAAGAGCACCATCATTAATCTCCTAAGGTAGATTATAATCAACAGATACTTGCTTTATGCAGATGCGTCTAATTGTGACAAAATTAGCGTGTCTAGGTCTTAGGAAGAAGTACCGCCTAAGGCTAGGAATGATATGCCCTTCGAGATAAGTCAATCATTGCACTATTAAACAAACCCGCATTTTATCGGATTATTCATGGTTGATATGTTTTCCTTACATTAGTTCTCGACTGCTTCTCTATCGTTTGTTTGTCTTCTTGTATGTGTCTATTGCTTTACTTGTCATCAAAACCTTAGGTTAGATAACTAAACCTCGTGCCAGTCTCTCAGGCTGAAACCCCCCTTATCATTAGTTTAGGTTTAACTTAGGTTTAAATTAGATTAATTTAGTACTAACATGGATAACTAAAATACTGATAAACTTAGAAGTTAACGCTCTCACTCTTAGTGATCGACATCCTACTTACCAATGAAGCTACATCTTGACCGGGTACACTGCCCGTTAAAGTGTTGTTTTTAGGTATAGTCGGCATAAAATAAATAGTAAAACTTGATACATAAATAACACCTACACAATGACACATCAAGTTTTTGGCGCCGCTGCCGGGGAGTGAAGTTGTTTAATTCTTATTTATTAGTGTTTTAGTTTAGTTTAGATTAGTTTATATTAGTTTAGATTAATTTGAATATTTGTGTATTTGTTTTGTGTGTTTGATTTATGCATTGTATATTTTGCATATTGTGTGTTTGTGTGGTTTTCTGCATTGTTACAGTCTATTGTAACTTTCTGAGTCGAATATTCAATACGGCGTATAAATTTTTTCTAAACCAATACACCATATTCGACTCTATCATCAATACGGCGTATTCAGTTTACTAAATACGGCGTATTAAGCTATTTGACAATTTTCTTTTCTAGCAAATTTATTACAGGTTAATATGGACAACCCCAACATAACTATAGAAGAATACATCAGGCTTGAGGAATAAAAATCTCATAGATGTGGGAAAGTGTTTAATTGGGAAACTGCTAAGTATGGTAAGATCTGGTATGATGAAGACGTTTACGATCTTAGATCCATTAAAACTGAATTCCCAGCTATAGTGTTTGATGACGCGTTTACATCTGAAGTAACGCTCTCCTGTGAACCCACGGTAAGTCCTCTTAACGACAATGAAATTGACTTTAGAATATCGTTTGACGAATCCGACGATGAAGAATGCACGATAATTTATGAAAAAAATTCATTTTCTTATAAAATAATTTCTGTCAACGATTTGAAAACGGATTCAGAAAATGATAATGAAAAGGTCAATCTGCCTTCGTTTCCGTCACCTGAGCCTACGGTCAGTTGTTTCGATGATTTAGACTTCTTTAAATTTTGAGAATGAATTTCCAGCCATTGTTTATAATGATGCTCTAACGTCTAAATCAGATTTCTTAACTGAACCTATTGTAAGTCCTCAACATATTGATGAATTTAATTTGAAAGATGAAACATCATTTTCCAAATGCGATGAAGTGGAACAAAACGGTTTATACTTTAATGATCTATTTCCTTTTAACATAATTTATCTTGATGATTCAAAACCGGATAAGGACAATGATGATGATAAAATTGATATCAAACATTCTTCAAGGGGCATTGTAATAAATATCGATGATGGTGCCTATGCACATGGGTCAAATAAGCTTTTGGAAACAAGTCATGATAAATCTAATAAATTTTTCAAAACTAAAACTTTTATCAAGGAATTAAATGTTAATATCATGACTTAGAATCATCTTAACAAAGGGATGTCATTCATTTTCCTAATCAAGAATTTGTATGTGCCATTTGGCATCCCGTTCGACCCCAAATTGTTTTATAAGGATGGGATTAAATTGGGGCGAGTCTAACTTAAAGACTTTTTTGTAAACAAAAGTGCTTGCCGGGAGACAACCCATAATGTATTTTTATTTTTTATCGAGTCTGTCTTCCCAAATTTTCTATATGGCGTATCCAAACCCTATGGATACGACGTATTAACTATCTGGACGTTATCCAGTCTTTATTTTCAGCACAGTCTATACGACGCATTCATTAAATAATTACAACGTATACAGGTATCAATACGACGTATCCTGGGGAATGGATACGGCGTATCGACTTCCTGTATAGTTTTAGGTATCTATTTTAGTACTAACTTAGATAACTAAAATACTAATAAACTTAGGAGTTAACACTCTCGCTCTTAGTGATCTACACCCTACTTACCAACGAAGCTACATCTTGACCGGGTACACTGCTCATTAAAGTGTTGTTTTTATGTATAGTCGGCATAAAATAAATAGTAAAACGTGATACATAAATAACACCTACACAATGACACATCAGTAACTAACTGAGTTTGTGGTATTTGAAGGTTAATCATTATAACACCCTGTGTTTTCAAGTCATTGACGACGTCGATAAATCTACTATTTATTTTTAGTGTTGTACGCGTTTGCTTTAAATCATAAATGTTAAGCTAAATCGTGTAAGCTAAAAATTAACGTTTAATGTAAACGGGCATCAAACGATTAAATGTTTACATCGATCAAGTATTAAATAATTATTTTAAGAATAATTATGGTCTTTGTTCATTTTATTTTTATCGGATACGTAAAGTGTATACGTTTCGCGATAAATTGCGTTTAGGCACTCCCGGAACCACCAAAACTTTTCTACGCTTCAACAAATACCCACATTTATACCCAATACATAAAAATTACTAAACATCATCACTTATATCACTCCTTTGCCGAAAATATAGCCATTTATACAAGAAAAATAATGAAACCCTTTCATTTGGTCAAAGTGCACCATACTCCATTAATTCTACACCTTACCTAGTCATTTCATGTCTCTTTGACTTGGACCAAGACCAAGACCATCCCTACACCATACCTTGTCCCCTTTGACTAAGTTTTTACACCTTATATACAAGTATCTAGTGATGAGAGATCACATACATGCTTATACACTTGGTAAAATTCACAAAAACACCTCTCTTGCTCTCCATATAAGCTACGGCATCCCCCCTACAATCAATCCATATAAAATTTTATTCAACCTATACACTCCTATACACATACATCCTAAGGCATTCTAAGGTATTTCCAAGTATTGGCTAAGCATTTTCAAGTGTTAATCAAGAAAAGGAAGCTAGGGTTTTTATTAAGAAAATAAGGGTTTTCTTAAGTGAAAGCTTGGGTTTTAAGGCTAAACACGGGTGTAGCATTCATTTCTCATCTCATACATCATCCCTAAGGTCTTCTAAATTCCTTTATACTTTTTATTATCATTATTTTATGTGTTATATGTTATATATGGCTAAATCACCACTAAGGACTTTTAAATATGTAAAAAGAGTTAACACTTATGTTTATGAATTTACACACTTATTCTTATGTCCTATGGATATATATATCATGAAATAATGGATCTATAAGTATGATAACATGTTGTATAAGTATAAACATGTTTAGTTATAAATTAGGGTTTATAAAAGTTAATAAAACAAACTTTTTATAAATCAATACACTTGGATAATAAAAAGGTTTTTATTTCGTGTTTCATACAGAAGGTAGAGCATAAAATACTAATAATACATCTCATGACGATTCCAAAATGATAAGAAACTCGAAAAACCGATTTATAACGAAAAAGATACGTTAATTACGATTTTACGACGAGAAATACTTTTATAAAACTATTTTTATAAAAAGCACTATTCATTACAGCAACTCATATTTTTAAAACATCAAAAATATGATATAACTTTTAATTACGAGATCGTACTCGAAAGAATCGTTAAAAACGGAGCTATAACGAATAAAATACGACATTTACGGGTTTTACGACAACAAAAACGATTTTAATAAAAGTCATATCTGGTGTGAACAGTAAAAGTTACTGTTCACCAGAGGATCAAAATATGGAAAATGTCAAATTATGATAACTCGTCCTAATACGAAAAGATGGGCATAAGAAACGTTAAAATCGGGCTTAAAACGCAAAAGTTATGCTAGTTTTACTAAAACAGTAATTATAAACGTTTTAACTTATTAAACACAATTTTACCAAAACCATTAGTTGGTGATTGAGCTATATAGAATATTATGTGGTTATCAAAGTACTATATTACTAGGGAGTTTCATAATGAGGCCTCTTCGGATGGTTATCAAAGTACTATAGAATATTATGTGGTTATCAAAGTACTATAGAATATTATGTGGTTATCAAAGTACTATAGTACAATTTTACCAAAACCATTACATGTTGCCTAAGTAGCGATAACCTAATTTTAGCCCATTATCATGAACTGTCAATTGCATAGATGTAGTTGGGAATTACATTATGTGAGCGCGAATGTTATTTAATAGATCTATTCGGGAAACGACCTCCCCGTTCGTGTGAGACCCCCAAAAATGCGGAATATATTCGGGTCATGGGTCATGGGGGTACCACGTCATCATACAAGACTCTAGGATAAGGTTGGAGATGTGTTGGATTAGTCAAGATAAGAAACTTTATGTGCTTCAAAATGATTGGGATATTATGCATAAAAATGGATTGGGGGACTACAATGTGAAATACATTAGGGGTTTGTCGTTGCTATTCGAATGGAGCTCATAAGAGGTCGTGAATAAAAAGCTTAGAAGAAAATGGCAGTTTGGCTACAAACAATGTTCAAAAATATCAGGATGTGGCATGATGACAGCCATCACATTGGTTGTTTAATGTAGTTGTACATTGAAGGTTTACCTATTATAGGCATGAACATAACCTCTATCAAATCGATATCTAAATTCTTTGGTAAAACTCTTGAAATAGGAAGGCTGGATTTCGATTCTCAGATTCCCCTACCTGTTAAATGCCTTGTTCTCACGTCAAGTATGAATGAGGTATGCCAAAATGTCTCAGTCACTTTAAATAGAAAGTCTTACCCTATTAAAATATCTGAAGAGAGGTTTAACGCCTCCAGCTTAATATCCTCACCTCATCCATATCCGGGTGAGAATGTCATGTTCGAGGAAGAATTTGTGGAACCGTCGATGGTGGTTTGTGAGGATGTCAATTCACCTGGATGTCTCAGACTAAGAAAAAAGGAAGATAAAAAGGTTATGTCGGCTCTTTCTCCTTTTCCTATTTATGAGGCAGCGAACTCTTGCAGCTTTAGGAATGAAAAAGGATTAAATGATGAGATAATACCAGAATCTATGCATGCAAACTTTGGTAGCTCTCTAATTATGAACGTGGGTCCATCATTTCTCTAATTAATACTGGGCTCCCTCCCCATGGACCTAGTCTGACCTATTCTTCAAACTTGTTGTCCCAGTTGTAGGATACCTCTTGTTGGATCCCACTTCAATAGATCAATTTCCTTAAGCTTGTTTAAGGTTTAGTTATATTAGATAAATCTAACACAACTATAGTAGAAACTTTGTTAAGTGTATTAAAGATTATGCAGAATCTAATCTTTAATATTAGAAGAATTCTTATGAAAAAGTAACACAAGATCACAATTCAACAAACAATAAAAGCTCCAATATTATTAAGAATAATACGAATACTCTCCTAGTATTAGGGTTACAAAACCTTAAAGCTATGAATAACACTTATCAAATCATAAACAACATATTAAACTCTATACCTTAGGACCTCCTTTTATACACCAAGGAGTCCTAGTCAATTTACAATATATTCCTAAGACTTAGAATATTCTCGATGATCTATTATATAAATAACTTAATACTTTCATGTAAGTAATTCTTGATCTCAAAACGATCTTTATTCCTTTCTCTAATAGTATAAACTCTTTAAGCAGTCTTAATCTTTGAGCAGTAGTAACTTATACACCAGCAACATTTACTCAAGCTCAGTAGTAACTACTTAGAATATTTTCTTCAATCTTCACCAGCAGTACTAACTTTACACTAGCAGCACTAACTTTATACTAGTAGTACTAATATATACTAACAGTAGTAACTGTGAACTAGCAGTACTAACTTTATACTAGCAGCACTAACTACTTAGCATATTTTTCATTAAAGTTAATGAACAACACTAACTTTAGCTTAGCAGCAGTAGCACAAAACCTGAGCAGCAGTAACTCTAAGATCATCAAGAAGTCTTTTAATCCTAACAATCCTCCCCTAAACTTGATATTCTTCTTCAAAATCTCAAGTTTCTTCATTGAAAGCTTCATTAATCACCAGGAGGATGCTTCCAAACACTTCATTGATTCTTAAGCTGTTTTGTAAGAAGTTTAAGAAGTTGGATATGCCATTTCATTTTTAATACAGCAACATGAAGCTTCTTGTTTAGCATATATGTAATTATAGATGGTGTAAGGGGATATCTCTTCTCTACTAACACATGAATGTACACATGTTGCATCCTCAATGAATGAACTCCACAGGAATCATATAAGTTCCAATCCAACACATTGTAATCATCTTTATTCTTCCATACTTGATCTTCAACATGTGGTTCAAACATTTTCTTCAAAAATTTTCCATTATAAATCAAATCTAAGTCTTTCACTGGTCTTGTTGATCCATATTTAGCTTTTACCAGCTTGTACAAATCTTCCAAGTCTTCCCTGCTAAAACTTTTAAGCATTTGACTAAAGACTATGTACATTTGTGACTTTCCATCAACTCTTATTATTTGATAAATGCTTTTCTTTCCTTCTTTATGGATCTTCCAGTCAACAATAGTTGGAGGCTTGTAGCCTAAAGGTACAACATCATTGCAATATCTTCGTCATCTGAATGACTTCTATTTAGACCTTTGAAGCTCTGCTTGTTTCTTTATTATCATTTCACCTTCTGCTTCTTAATACTTTCTTGTTCCAACTCTTCTCCTGCTCTTTTAGAACTACCTTCCATCACTTCTGCTTCAGCTTTCTTTAAATTCTCTTCCAGCTCTGTTTCTGCCTTCTTGGAACTCTCTTCCACCAACTCAGTCCTGTAGTCAACAAAGGTATTCACCCTTTTCATTGCTTTTTCAAACAATTCTTGAATATTTGCAAAGGACTTGTTCTTCAAACTTTTGGGCTTCCATCCTTCCATGTTTTTCAGATAAGTATAGATGATATTCCTTTATTGAGCTCTTGTTGGTGGCCTCTTCCTCTTCTCTTCTACTCTTTTAGCTACAAAATATTTTCTTCTTTGCTCTACGAATTGTACAAATAACCTTGCCTTTTCTTCATCAGTCAATTCTTCTTGCTCTTGAGCTTGCAGTCTTTGAGCCAATTGATAATCAGCTTCAACTTTAGCCTAAACATCATCTCAAGCTATGTTGGCTTCTTTAATTTGTTGAGCTTTTTCTCTGGTAAGCCTTTCTTCTTCTTCTTTAGCTTGTAGCTTGAAGGAAAGTTCTTCATCAAGCCTCATTTGTTCAAGCCTCTTCATAGGCTTCAGTTGTTCCACCACAGGCTCTTCAATCATAATCCTTTTGCCTTTGTCCTATGGAGGTTTTGGTATAAGGTATTATTATTTAGGTGTTATTAACGTAGGTTTGTACCATACTCTGATTTTGTATCATCCTGCGTTATCAGCCTTGGGTTTTGCACTCTTCAACTCTGTCAGTGCTTAAGCCAAAGTAATTTCAACATCAGTTATCGTAGCAGCACTAACTGGAATGGCATCATCAATCACAGCAACTACTTCCTCAACAACATTTCCACTTTGCTCTGCAACAAATACCTCCTCACCAGCTAAAGCATCCACATCAAATATCTCATTATCATCATTAACTAGGGTAATGTCTTCATCAGCACCAATATCATGCATCCCTCCTCCTGTTTAGATGCATCCTCACCCTATATATTCTTCATCTCTATAGGATTTCTAACCCTAGCCTTAAACCAACTTTATATACCTCTTAAGTTATAGCTCTTGACTTCTTTCTTTTCAAGATTCCTTGACCCTCCTTTTCATACTCAGAAATCTTATTAGCTTGAGTGTCTTTGTCTTCTCCAAATCAAGAACCATTTGTTGTAAATTGATACATAGTTCCATCAATTCATTAAGTTTCAGACTATCCTCACCACTTCAAAAGTCTACGACTTTGGAAAACGTGTAACACAAACGGATCATGCCGAAATTTCTATAAAATCCTTGCACTTAGAAAATATTTAGAAGACTCTTATTATAAAAACATCTTGACTATTTATAAGGGAATGGGTAAGATGCCGAAATATAATATTTACTTAATTATTATTATGTAATAATATATACTTAATATTACGACGTACTTTATCTATTCAAACGTTACAACCATAATACGATCACTAACGTTCATTTTAGAAAACATTTAACGAAAGTATTTTAGTAAAACACTTATGCCTTATTCGTATTTCTCTATTATTCCGATTCTAAATCAAAACCTAAATTCCTTGGGTCGTGTTCGAATACCGTCGTTTCATTCTGTGTGATCATTCTTATAGCCTTCTCACTACTTCATTTCACCAACCAAGGTGAGTTCATAGACCCATTTTTACTCGTTTTGAATAAATGTTTTACAACTTTAGGGTGAGAACATTGCTTGTTTTCTTAAACCGGACACAAGTACTTCACGTTATACTTCCCTTGTTTACGTGTTGCCTAAGTAGCGTTAGACCACTATTTGCCCGTACTATCATGAACCGTTAATTACCTTTAACCGAATGGCTGGTTAAGTAAGTGTGAGTCAGTAAATAGATCTATTGGGACTAATAATACCCATCCGGGTTTGGTAATTCTTACTGGTCGGGTACGACTGGTGTACAGGCCAACAGATGTACTTCATGTCAAAACTAGTTTGGGTGGTCTTTGGTCGGACACCTACTAGGGAAACTTTATATGGAAATGTACATGCTACTTTCCACTATTAGCTTCGGTGTCATGAGCTTAGTGCAACGTAAATACCTTTTATGTGAAGTTGTATCTGTTATAACTGTCGCATACATTTTGAAATCTTGTGCTCCACTATAACTACGTTTGAATTAAACCTATGGATTCACCAACTTTATGTTGACGTTTTAAGCATGTTTTTCTCAGGTGCTTAGCTTGGATTTTCAAGGTGTGCTACTAGTAGTCTATGTGCAATGTGACTTCGCCCAGCTTCAAGACTATCATACTTTATACTCGTTGTCTTTTGTCAAAAACTTATTATTGCTTCCGCTACGTTTTCATTGCTTTCGCTATGTTTTAAATTTCTTTGAAATGGTTTGTAAGACTTAATTTCTTTTAAATTTATGCAACGAGTTATGACTTTTCTAAAACGTACCCCTTTAGAGGTTGTTTTCTATGCTTTGTACCTGTGATATGTATGACGTCACGCCCTCGGACACATATTTCGTCCAGGCCCCATTTGGGGGTGTGACAAGATCTGTAGTGGTCCCCACGACACTCAATGTTGCATGGAAAATCTCGAGCAATCTTCTATTGATTACGCATTCTCGCGTACAGACGAAGCGAGAGGCAAGTGATACACTTTCAAACCCGAGCAAAACAATCTCGGTGACACCTATAATCCATCATGGAAAATCACCCAAACATTAGGTGAAGGCAACCTCAAAATTCTCAAAATAAATTTTCAAATCTACCTAATCGTTTTCAGCCAAACGGTTCAATCCCGAACCGCTCCTTCAACAACAATCCTTAAAATTTTAACAATCAATCAAATCTCGAATGATTGGTGTCCAGCTTTATGGCTTCTCAAGACGCTAGACTATCTAAGTTTGAAGCCGATTTCAAACAAAAAGTCAAGATGACCAATAAAATTGACACGGTCTTGAAGGCTATCAATGATCAAATAACGGGAGCACTCCCAAGTGACACGGTTAAGAACCCGAAACTGAATGTTAACTCCACCACTCCATTTTTGTCTGCTCGTTCTTCTGCCGTTCTTACCCAACCCAAAAGACCCCTAAATGCTCATCGCGATCACGAGAAGGTTTCGATCAAATTTATCACAATGTGTTCCAAGCAACCGAATAAATCTCACAATGACCAACCTCAAGATCGTGACACAATTACGGAAGAATGCAAGACGTCAGAAGAAGAAAGAAAGGAAGAGAAGGGGGACCCATAAAACATCAACACCAACCCACCCGTACCACTTGATCCATCAATCTCATTCATCATAGAAAAAGTATGTCAGCTCAATTCATTCTTTGAATCACTAAACTTAGTTCCCCGATCATCCGCCATGAAATTTGTTTGCACAAAAGAAAATGATGGAGACGTAATGTTTATTAAAATAATTAAAAAATATGATAATACTTTCTAAGAGGAACTCGGAGAAGACGAAGGTACAATAACATGAGGATTAGGGGTAGAGTACTTTGACATATTTCCAACTAGGAGAGAACTAACATATCATAAGTACTTAACAAGTGGCCCAATTCCATCTTGTTTTTGAGAAACCCTATCATTCAGAAGGATGTCCGTCAAACCTTAAAATACCATGAAACATTGGACAATGTGCATGTGGAAATAGGCTAATAAGATCTCACCCCCCCTCTAAATGTCATGACCCGTATGCAATACACTTCAATGTCATCAGTGATACGGAGCAGTTTGAAGGAAGAGACCTCAACATTAGGGGAGATTGTTAGCCTTAATTATATTAAGTCAAACAAGAATGTTATCGGTCTTAGAAAGTCAAACTAGGTCTTGTATTGTAATAGGCAAGTCGGGTTCAACGGGCTTGGATTGTAATCTAATATTGTCCGTGTTTCGGGCTCAAAGCCCAAGTTATGCCAAGCCCGGCCCAAGATTACAAGCCCATATGCCACCTAGCAAGGCATGGGTATAAATATCCCTTCACCACACTTGGTGAAGGGTGTTGGTTACATTTTCATTCACTTGTAATCCACCAATTCACTAATCTAATCTTCCTTTCTTGTTTTCTCTCTCTACTTTCTCTCTCTAAGTTTTCTTCTTATTTTCTAGCATATTGGTAAAGATTATTGTTGTGTAATGGATTAAATTCATGGGATAACATGTGGTATCACTCGCCAAGGGGTGTTTAGTGTTTGTTTTGTGAGAAATTCGTGGGTTTTTTTGTTGGTTTTTCTTTGGTTCGAAAAAAGCAAGAAAAAAAATCAAACTTTGATCTTTGTTTCGTGGTTAAAAGTGTTAAAGACTTGTACTTTCGGGCTTAGATCAATTCCTTGCATCATTACTAGGTGGTTTTAACATCATTTCGTAGCTTACAAGAAAGTTTGAAGATTTTTTCTATAATTTTTTATGAATTAAAAACGATTTAAATGAAATTAAATGTTTAAAAATACTAAACTATTTAATAAAAATCTGAAAAAATTAGCAAAAGTGCATTGAACAATGAGGGATCTAATAAAAATAAGATGGGGAAAACAGCTTATCGAATAAGCTGTGAAATAAGCCAAGAACAGCTTATAAACCAAACGGGCTAAAACGTATATAAAAGATTGATTGTGCAAAGATAAACCGAAAAAGACCCAAGGGCGAGTTGGTAGAGTGTGTTGTGTAAAAACGTTTGGTGAATAGGGTAGAGGTCCCGGGTTCGAGCCTTGCTCACCTGGGGCTTCCCATAATCCCAAATGTTTTTGGTTTAACCATTTTTATAACTTTTTAGAAGACTAAAACAATAAGCACTTTTTACAAAAACACTTTTTTTATAAACCAAGAATAAGCACTAAATAAGCTGTTAAAGCTTGACAGATTGCTTTTTACACTAAAAGGACTAAAGATCTTAACTGTTGGGCTTTTTAAGCTCAAATAAGCAATCCATAATAAAAATTAAGCAAAATCAGATAAAAGGGCATATCTAAAAAGCACTTAGGAACAAAAATAAGCAACTACAATAAGCTAGAATGGCATTTTAATCAAAAAGCTATAAAATTTAGAAATTTTAAGCTAATAAGTAAATAAGCTCAAATAAGCTCTAAACTAAAGAGAATAAGCTAAAATGGGCTTAATCTAACCTAATAAGCTAAACTAAACCTAGAATAAGCAAAAGCAATAAGCTAAAAAACCTAAATAAGCAAATAGCTTTTTGGCCAAAACTGATAAGCAAAAAGGCCAAGAGAGACTTTTCTAGCTTAAAAATAAGCTAGCAAAAGGATCCTTATGGCTTAGTGGCTTATACCACTAAGAAGAATGTCCAAAAAGCTACAATAAGCAACAAAGAAAAAGCAGTTTGAAATTCAGATAAGCACTTAAAAAGCTTCATGAAAAAGGCATCTCACACAGATTCAACACTTAGACAAATTTTTGCAAACTTTTGCAATCTTAACAAATAACCACTTTTGAGCTTAAAAATAAACAAACAAACAGATCCTTATGACTATATAACCTACAAACAGATTAAATTTAGACCTCAAAGAACAAGAATCAACAATCAAAAAGTATTTTGAAATTCCCAATAAGCCACAACAAGCATTTGAAAAAGCAATTTTTGACAGTTTTGGCAAAAACATACAAATGACAAATGCAGGCTATATGACTATGATTCTAACCTGTTTCAAGACATGCATAAACTCAAAAAAACATCACAAATCAACAACAAGCAAAAGCATAATCAAATAAGCCACTAAGAAGAGCTTAAACTTCACAGATTCAAACCACAACTCCTCAAAACCTTAAAAATGAGATTTACTACTTGAAAATTGAAACAAACTAATTTTTTAGACTAATTTAATCTAAATTAAACTGACTCATGTGTTAAAATACAATTTTGACCCATTTTGACCCATTAAAACAGTTAAACCAAACACTCTTTTAAAAACAGATTTGCCAATTTTAACTTGATTCCTTGATTTTTAATGAACAAACTCTTAAGACCAGATCTTTAACAACTTATAACAAACACAATGATCAACTTATAACACTTAAATCAGCAAAAAACAACTATATTAAAGATTATGCAAATTTTTAGCTACTTTAAGTCTGATTTAAGAAAAACTTGCACAACTAATTTTCAAACTATAAGCTAGGTGTTTTTTAGTTCCTAAAATATCATTACTACCGAATAAGCAAATATGAACAATCAATAGCACAAAAGATAAATAAGTTCTATAGTAAATAAGCTAAAATGGATAAAAGAAGACTTACAAAAGTCTAAGCTTTTGTGAATGACTAAAGTACCCAAATCAGTTTATAAACATCCTATAGCTTATCCACATAAGCACCAACCCATGGCCATCCAAAATACACCATGCTCCATGAGATCTTCTTTATATTATTATTTTTGGTATTTTTTTTAGATTTCTATAAAAGTGATAAAACAGTAAACCAAGGCTTGATTCAAGAAACCAAAAGCTTAGTGAAGCTTCTAGGTGAGATCTATAAGCTGCTTCATAGCTTTTCAAGGCTTGACAACTTATATAAAATGATCAAACACAATATCTTAAAAACACAAACCTCAAAATTTCATTAAAAACTTAAACTTTTACAAAGGAAAGGAAATACAAATAGCTTTAAAACTTAAATAAAAATTACATTAAAAGAGACTAAAAATTAGAAAAACTACTCCCTTTACTACAAGGGTTAAGCCCTCTATTTATAGGCCGGATAGAAGGACCTAGACCCTTGGCTTGGTTTTCTTGTGTGAGAGGAAAAGTAGCTTCAATCTTGTCCTTCTATTCTCACTTGTGCTTCCATCACAACCCTTAATTGTGTCCATGCAATCATTCCCCAATGATTTCCTTGGATCGCCAACGTGTCAGAGCCTAAAGACGTCATCCCTTGCATCATTCTTGGCTTCTAGAAGGGGTTTTAAGTGGGCTTAACCATTGGGGTAAGTGTAATTTTAGATGTAGGAGGTGAATAGTAACAATGGAGGTGTGAGCGGGAAAAGGGGTTGTTCTGTTTGTTTGATTGGTGCAGGGCACAAGTATGGGGAAATGGCAGGAATGGTCCCTTAAGGTTATTCATTATATTGCAAGTTTAGTCCTTGTGGTGATACAACTTTGGTCCTTGGAGTTTATAAATGGGTTGCACCGTTAGTCCTTAAAGGACTAACGAGGTAAAGGTTATAAAGGATGGGGAAAACGAGGGTGTTAACAGGGGTATGGAATTGGGCTTGTGTTGGGCCGGGTATAAAAACAAAAGAACTTGGGCTTTTTATTTAGGTTTAGGGTGTATAAGGTATAAGTGGGCTGTCCCGAGCCACTAGGTGGGTACGGGTGGGCCCACTTTTTGCAATTTAGGTTTTTAGGTTTTGTTTTTGATGCTCTTTCCAATGTCTCATCCCGGGGTTGACTTTGACTTTTTGACTTTTGTTGACTTTGACTTTGTCTTTTTGACTTCTCACGGTCTTTCCGTTCTCGTGCTCGGTTTTATCGTTTTGGCTTCGATTTTTGTCCTTTTCTTGGATATCCATTTCCTGCATAATACAAATGTAAAACATACAAATACAATGTATTTTTGGTACGTTTTTAGTCATTTAAGTCCGATTTTAGTGGTCAAAGGTATGTGTAATTAAACGCATACCAAAATTCCTCATACTAAGATATTGTTGTGTCCTCACGCAATGCTATAAGTAAGCACTTAGAAAACTAAGAATCTTAATCCCCTTCGACTAATTACCTCAAAAAGTAGCTAAGTGTTCATCGAGGTGAATTAAAGAATCAAGAGTTTAGAGAAGCCCCATTTTTACTATTTTTAAAGATATACACTTATTACCACTAATATTTTTGTATTTTTCATTTTTCTCATTTTTTTTAGCAACTAACTAATTTGACTTTTGCTATTTTCATAACAGTTAGGGATCATAGAACAAGATGCATTTCGATCCGAGAATGCCTCAAAAAGGATAAATTCATCATCCCCGACTTTTCACTCGCTCCAAACCAAGCTTAAAACGAAATCACCGCTAATATCATTAAGATGCTACACTACTCATATTACAAACTTGTGACTTTTCACTCCCGATAATATTATATCTAAGGTGAATTGTGCCATTTTGAATTTCAACATGGATCAACGTTTTGCAAAATATTATATTTTCACGTTCCTACCCGAGAATAAATGAGTTTGAAGGCATATCATCCAATGTAGCGACTTTTTGTCTCGGCACAACCAACTTGAGGCTAATGACTAGCTTTGACTACCCTACAGAGACTAGTCGGGACTCACACGGACCTTAGGTTTTCCAAAACTCTCAGGTTTCCCGTAGACACATAGCTTATTTTAAAAACTTTAAAAAAATGGGAGATTAGTCCAAAGTTCAAAGCATATTTAAATTTAAACAAAAAGAGAACTATTTATTAATTCACACTAATATTAAACATAACTTGATTCAAATTGTAACCCTCGACCTTTTAGAAGGCTGCAACATCGGTTGTGAGCCGGCAAGATGCAGCAAACTTTTATCAGCTCACAGTTTATATTTATTATATTATATATATATATAATATTTTTGCTAAAATTTAAGTATAAATTTGAACTAAGACTAAAATTTTTGCTATTAACTACATAAAAATTGTTGATTTAAGTTTAATCTCCAAAAATAGCACGTATTATTAATCCGGTTCAGAGCTTATGGGAGAAAAAGCCACAAATTACATACATGAGCTCTTAAGATTTCCAACTAATCCTTGTTTAGCATCCAACTCATAATCAACTCTATCATTTTTCGTTCTTCGCGAATTTTCGTGAACGCTTAGCCTAAACGTTAAGGAACGAGCTAGAGCTCAACACGCTCGATCGAGTCAAAATTTATTCTCATTCTACCCAGCAGGAAAGTCAAAATTATGACAAAACACTTATTTTATTTTTGAAAATTTTTAAATTTTTTCATTTTTTTTAAATTTTGGTGGTAAAAACGGGATTACGTGAAAACAACGACTGCAGGCATAATCAAATCGATAGATCCCCCCCATACTAGAATTAAACATTGTCCTCAATGTTTTAAGAAGGGTCTCTACGTAAATCCTAAGCCGTTTATTAAGTATGCTTAAAGATAAACGTTAGTCGATTAGATTAGGATATTGGATTTCCCAAATGAAGTTGAGGATTTGAAGCTCGAGTGATCGAAGGACAAAACCACGAGCACGAGAGGCTTCAAAAATCCAGGACAATCCTGGACAATCACAAAAACACAAGCAAACGAGAATGGAAAGAGGCACACCTCTTCACAACAAAAAACACTTATTCATTACTACATAATATAACTAGGATAAGCATGGGGTGCCTCCCACGAAGCGCTTGTTTAGGGTCACTAAGCTTGACCCAATCCCCGAATTTATTTATCCTTAGGGAAGGTTTGGAGATCTGGGACAACAAATTTTGGTATGTCCCCTCCAAAGTAGTGCTTAATTCTATGACCGTTCATATTGAAATTTGCCCGTATTTGAATAACTCAACGGTTGCCATAAGGAAAAGACATGTGAATGGAACTGGACCGGACCAACGGGAAATTATTTTCCCGAGAACATCTCAATCCTAATATAAAGAGGAGGACTGATCACCGACTTTGAAAACGCGTTATTTGATCTTTATACATGGATCCTCTTGTCTTCTCTTTTAAGATTAAAGGTTCTCATAGGCAATGAATCACGAAGTGTTCATTTAGTTAATTGAGTAGAAATTTTCCGTGATTACTCGCACTCTCAAGGTCAAAGTTTGCAACTTCAATGGGGGGGGGGGGGGGGGGGGGGGGGGGGGGGGGAGGCCCAATAGGCTTTGTGCTCAAGCTCGATCGGTAGACGACATGCCTTTCCGTACACGAGCTTGTATGGGGTACACCCGATGGGTGTTTTGTAAGCTGTGCGGAATGCCCAAAGTGCATCATCTAGTTTTGCCGACCAAGATGCACGGTTCTCGCCCACGGTCCTTTCAAGAATTCGTTTCAAGCTACGATTGGATACCTCAACTTGCCCACTTGTTTGTAGGTGATACGCGGTGGAGAGATGGTGAGTGACTCCATATTTAAGCATGACCTTTGCAAACTGGTCATTGAAAAAATGGGTTCCGCTATCACTTATGATAGCACGAGGGGCACCGAATCGGCCAATTAGGACACATTTCCATTTATATTGTCTTTCACACACTGTGGAAACAAGGTTATCTTAAGAGTCCTACGCATTATCCTTGTGATATTGCCAGAACATCCGAGTGATACGAAGGTATTCACTATGAAGATGGAAATCCTGCTAGAGCCTACATCAAACAAGCTCTAGGTAGGTGACTTGTGCGATTCTACAAGAATCAAAATTCTACAAGAATCAAACTTGTGTCAACTAGAAAGAAACGATGGTGCGATTCTACGTGAATCAAACTTGTTCCAGCATAAGAATTGACGGTTATTGAACATTTGACAACCAATCAAAACTATCGAAGTGTGACAAAATATTTTCATAATTAACACTTAGATTGTTTTTACAAATCAATTTTCTCTTTATTGCTAACTGTTTTTTTGTAGGAACATTTAAAGATTGAGATGGAGATACCGTGTTCCAAAAAAATCAAGTTCATAACCGCGTGCTCATTCTCAAACGACTCATTCGAAGATATCATGAAAGCTCAAGTATCTGTTATTAAAGCTTCCGCAACTCTGAATATTCAAGCTTTCAAGATCAAGAAAAGTGTGAGCATATCATTCCGAATGACACAAGTTCACAAGATGGCAAAAGATCACATGATGATGATTAGAGATTATGATTGGATGATGATCTCAAAGAAGCTCAAAGATCACATACAAGTCAAGCTAAAGCCTAAAAGTCTAAAGTTCACTACTTCAGATTCACAAGATACAAATCAATGAAATCAAACGTTTACGAGCTATACATAAGATCAATCTGAAGATTGAAGAGCTTAAGTTTAGTATTTTCAGGGGTGACCTCCCTTAGGGGGAGATTGTTAGATATTAGAAAAAGACTCGGTCACCCCGTGTATTTTACTGTTCAATATAGCTCGTAGTTTAATAGGTAAACGTATGACTTTCGGTATTGAACCGGGTACTAATACCCGGTGTATTGTAAGAACTATAAATACCTCTTCCAACTTTGGAAGAGGTAAGCATCTATTCATTTTACACACACTCTTAAGTGTGTTTTTATTAGTTTCTCTCTCAACAATTCTCTCTCTAACTTTCTCTCTCTAGATCTCTCTAGATCTATACATGTTTGTGTGAATTAGGGAACCTACAACGCGTAAAACCTTAAAAATAAATAATAGAATTATTGAAGTCGTAAAATGACCTGAAATAATGGATTGTTAGAGTCCTACCTTAGAATTCTCCATCAAAGGTGGTTTAAGGGAGGGAGACCCTATCTCGCCTTTTTTATTCTTGTCATGGAAGGTCTACACTGTGATATTTCAAATGCTGTTAATTATGGCTTAATTCGTGGGATCAATCTTAGGTCTTCTAATATCACGATATCCCACCTATTCTATGTTGATTATGTATTTATTACCACTGAATGGAACTCATGCAATTTAAATAACATTATTCGTATTCTTCAGGTTTTCTATTTAGCTTCGGGTCTTAAAATTAATATTCACAAATCCTATATATATATATATATATATATATATATATATATATATATATATATATATATATAGTATTGGTGTTCCTAATGAAGAAGTTGCTTACATGGCCAGAAGAACTGGTTGTGCCTCGAGTTCCTTTCTGTTCACATATCTTGGGTTCTGATTGGGTCCAACATGAACCTTAATTCCAGCTGGCAAATTTTAATCGACCTCTTCCACAAAAGGTTATCCTCATGGAATATTTATTAGGGGACATTTCACTCTCATTAAAACAGTTCTTGGTAGTCTTAGTATTTACTTCCTTTCGTTTTTTAAGGCTCCTGAGCTTATTTCGAAATCTCTGGAAAGATCTCGTGCCACATTTTTTTTGGGGTGGATCTCAAGACTCCAAAAAGCTAGCTTGGATCAAATGGTCTAATGCTCTTTCTTCTTATGAAAAAGGAGGTTTGAACATTGGTAGTTTAAAGTCTTTTAACCTTGCACTCCTTCAAAAATGGCGTTGGAGGATGTTCTCCTTCCCGAATGCTCTTTGAGTTAAAGTTATTAAGTCTTTGCATAGCCAAGAAGGTGGCTTCGATAATCGGGCTTGCAAGTTTAATGGTACATGGGCTAGAATAGTTGGCACGTCCAACTCTCTTCATTTGAATGACATTATTTCGTATAATTCCTTTCGTTTTCGTATGGGATGTGGCACCCGCATTCGCTTTTGGAAAGATATTTGGCTTGGCGATTATCCTCTTTTTATTCGTTACAATAGGTTATACCGTTTGGAGCAAGATAAGGATTGTTTAATTATTGATGGTATTGTTGACGGGCAATGAAAATGGAATTGGTCTAGGGAAGATATTGGGCTTAGTAATACGGCTTACTTGAGGGACATGCTTTTGGAAATTAGCCAAGTAGACTTAAAAGCGGTTGACGACCATTGTGTTTAGACGATGGCGAAAGATGGCATCTTCTCTTTTGAAGAATCTCGTTGAATCATTGACTCTAAGCTTCTTCCTTATTTGGTTCCTTCTGCTTCTTGGTATAAAACGCTTTCGCACAAAGTTAATATTTTTATTTGGAGATTAGCTTTGGATAGGTTACCTCATAGATGGAATCTCTCGGCTCGAGACATTGATATTCCTTCGATTTCGTGTCCTTCTTGCAACGGTAATGTGGAATCCTCTTCACATAGTTTCTTTGATTGTGATTTTGCCAAGGAGGTTTGGAAGCTTGTTCGTAATTGGTGTGACATTTCTATTCCTTCATTTTCTTCATTTGAGCTTTGGAATGCTTGGTTCGATTCGTGCCATACTTCCAAAGAGAAGTCTCGTCGCATCTCCATTATTGTCGCAGCTTCTTTTTTGTGGATTTGAAGATATCGTAACAGTGTCATTTTTGGTTCTCATCCGATAAGGAAATGTGACATTTTTTTATTACATTCGTTAATCTTCTTTTTCTTGGTTAGTTCATAGGGGGCGAATGTCTTGCAGCTGGGTAGATTGGCTTAAATCTCCTATGCTGCCTGTGAGTAATGTTTGAGTGATGTTGTTTATGGTCTTCTTTTACCGGGAGTTTCGCGATTTAGTTGTTTTTTTGTTCATTTTGCTATGTTTTCTTTCTCCGGGACTTGTTTGGGTCTTCATAAAAAATACCCCGGAGTGAAAACCGGTGGGTCAGCCTCTGTGTGTGAGGATTTTTCTCTTGTCTTTGGCAAAAGTTTTTTCATCCATGTTGTACGCCTCGCATTTAACATCTCGGGTGGTGTCTAGATAATATTGCTTTGTTTCTCTTTTATTGTAGTGTACTCTTTAGCTTCTAATATCTTGCTAGAAGATTTATTTTTTATATAATTTTATCGTTAACTGTTAAAAAAAACATTATTATACATCGTCTCTGCTATAAGTCGCTAAGCTTCTAATGTATATATAAAAAACTAGTGGCTAATTAGATACGCCCATCGATCAATCAAAGTACGTTTTGAAAACGTCAGTAGTGGAGTTGCCACTTACATGCTTGAAAACGTTAGTAGTGGGATCGCTATTTACACACTTGATAACGTCAGTAATCTCACCCCTATAGTCTCAATAGTAGCAGCATGGAACTTGATGTAGAAATAATGTTTAACAAAATGAGATGAACCTTATGTTATAAATTCGTCACCGGGTCAATCATAGCAACTTACGTGTAAAAAAGTTTAATAAGCTTATTTTATATATTCATTTATTATTTATTATTTTAAATGATTACTTAAAAAAAAGCAGATGAGTAATTATACGAGGAAATTAAATAAATGGACGTATTTTAGAGGGTGTTTATGTAAAAGGATGTATTCAAACCGTATTTGAGATTTTGGCAATTTTGGTGCGCAGTCAACACATTTTGCGCATCAAAGTACACACTAGCGCACCAAATTCAAAATAAATTGTGTTGGAGCACCACATTTAATTTCTAAACCAATGAGATGTGGCCACGTCATATTTGGTGCGCAAAATATGTATATAGTGCACCATAATATAAATGTCATATACCAAGAAGCTTTTGACCACCATATTTAATTTCTAAACTAATGAGATGTGGCCACGTCATATTTGGTGCGCAAAATATGTATATAGCGCACCATAATATAAATGTCATATACCAAGTAGCTTTTGAGCACCATATTTAATTTCTAAACCAATGAGATGTGGCTACGTCATATTTGATGCGCAAAGGTTACATTTTACGCACCGAAGATTTTTTGTTTAAAGTTCATAAATTATTATAGTAATCTAAGTAGCAATCTGAAAACACATCAACGAATCAATATATAAAACAGAAAAATTTATATAAATAAAACATAAATGATAAAAAATGATTTTATACCGGTAAATTAGCTTGATCTTGAGTCATACTTTCAATAATAAAAGGAGATCAACAAAATACTCAATAACCGGGGACTAAACAACAATCAATTAGCGTAACATACTCAACCCCATACAAAAAATAATGCACCAAAACATGAAAGCGACAAATCAATTTTCGAATTTAAATTTTAGTGGAATTTTGTTTGGATTCTACGGTTATCACTTTGTAGGGTTTTTTTTATGAAACTAGCGAATGAGTAGATGGGGTAATAGTGAAAGAGAGAAAGTATACGAGTAGGTGGGGTATAGGTGAGAAAATTAATGACTCTTTATTATTTGGTGCACAATTTATGGAAATAGCGCACCAACTAGTCCTTTGCGCACCAGCAAGTCCAAAATGGTAATAGCGTCTAATTTGAGTATGTATTTGTAAACACCTTATGTATTGGGAATGTATTTGTAATTACTTTTAATTATATTGATTAAATTGAGAGGTTAGTTTGATCAGAATTGTCATACCAATAAAACATGTTAGCTTTGGAAGGCTTTGAAGTTTGTTCGTAATTGTTGTGACATTTCTATTTCTTAATTTTCTTCGTTTGAGCTTTGGAATGCTTGGTTCGATTCGTGACATACTTCCAAAGAATAGTCTCGTCGCATCTCCATTATTGTCGCGGCTTCTTTTTGGTAAATTTAGAGATATCGTAACAATGTCATTTTTTGTTCTCATCCGATAAGGAAAAGTGACATTTTTTTATTACATTCGTTCATATTCTTTTTCTTGGTTAGTTCAGAGGGGGCGAATGTCTTGCAACTAGTTAGATTGGCTTAAATCTCTTATGTTGCCCGCGAGTAATGTTTGACTGATGTTGTTTATGGTCTTCTTCTACTGGGAGTTTCGGATTTAATCGTTGTTTTGGTTCATTTTGCTATGTTTTCTTTCCTCGGGACTTGTTTGGGTCCTCATCAAAAACACGTTGGAGTGAAAATCGATGGCTCGGCCTCCGTGGGTGGGGATTTTCTCGTCTTTGGCTAGCGTTTTTTCATCCTTTGTGTAGGTCTCGCAGTTAAAGTCTCGGATGATGTCTATATTGTATTGCTTTGTTTCTCTTCTACATTGTATAGTACTCTTTGGCTTCTAGTATCTTGCTAGAAGCTTTCCTTTTTATATAATTTTATTGGTAGCCGTTAAAAAAAACATGTTAGTAAGCGAGCAACTATGCCATAAATTTTACAAAGCCCTCAAATTTTATATGTATAATAACTTGTTAGTTAATTGTAAAATAATAGATACGTAAGGTCAACACGATAATAAGAATCCAATTACTCAATATTTCAAAAGTAAGATACAGTTCAAAAAAACAAAGCCTTAACAATAATAGTCGCTATTTTATTGTGTAGTACTAATATTTCGAAAGCCCCTCTTAGAAAAATCGAATAAAGCGTTTAAAAATGTGAAAAATCGAATTAAGCGTCTAATATCGTAGCCTGAAACAGTTACACTTGGAAAGAAAATAGGTCTCTCATTGCATCATCTGAGTGTGTCTAATTGTCAAGTCACTCGAAGCTCCTATATTACTTAGCCATCCACGGAAGAATGGAATATATAGGAGGATAAGTCAAAACAATAAATACAGATAAGAACAGCCGGCCTAAAGGGACCTTAGTGAAAAACAAGAGGCTCAAAAATTTCAAACAATTGCTACATCATTATGGATATGTGGTAGGGACCTAAAAGAATTACTATTGTTTACATACAGCCATTTCTAGTCCAATAAAAAGTATTAGAGCATTAGGCGTAGTTGATGACGTGACGTATTGTTACGGGTAAAAGTAACGTTACTCCAACACATTTTTGTATAACACTAGAATTTATCTCAACACGTATAACATCCGTCTGTCATATAAAACAAGTGTCATGAGTAAAAGTGATGGGTCACACATAACCCATTAAAAGCAAAAACAACACACACCAAAAAACAAAATAAAATTAAAATAAAAAGAAGATTGCTCACCGTGTGGGCTGGTCTTCAAGGCGTGAGCGACGAAAACACCAGCTCTGATGTGTTTGTTAGCGCCGTCGTCTAGGCTCGTCGACCAGCCAACCCTGTTGGTCCCCTTGAATGTGATATACGGTTTATCAAGTTAAACTAATCACATTTCATGAAAACAAAGTAAGTTTTAAACAGATATTTATGAACAATATAAAGAACAAGTTTAAAACATATAGAAGTAACTTTTTAACGTATAAGTTCTTATTAGAATCAAATAAAGAATCTATGACACACATTGCTTGCGGAATAGCAATGTGGTTGAATGACAATTGGGGTGTTATCTTCTTCAAACTTAATCTCTAACCAAAGTTATAAGAGTAAGAAAGCAAACAACTAAACTAAAACTGAAGCTTCAGCTTCAGTAGTTCTATTATGTTTGTTTGAGAGATAAATGAAATCTTTAATGTTTTTCACATTAATTGGAAGAGATAGCATTTACTCTCAATATCCCTTTCCTTTTATAGGCAAAAGAATTAGGGTTTACAAGTTAACCTAGCACACGTGTCATGCATCCAATGGGTGGTTGAGATACCATTTAATGCAGACATGCTTTAAGGTACTAGGTACAGTCTTTTAGGGAAAGTTGGTGTACTTCTATACCAACTTTAGAAGTAACTATTCCCAAAGAGATTGCTTTATTCCTTTTGACTCAAAGCAATCTTTTTCCCGCATTATAAACCTTCTAGAAGTGAAACCTTTTGTTTCAATCTTCTGTAAGGAGATTGACATTGTTTAGCTTGGAATTGTCAACCAAATTGAACTGAAGCTCTTGCTAAGGACTTGTCTTCAGTTTTTGAACCGCCACATAAACTGAAGTGAAGATAATCTTGATCTTCTAAGTACCTGAAGAACTGGAGCTGAACTTTCTTCAGCGACTTAAGCATAACTTTCTTCAGCTTGATTAATACTTAGAGGATCTTATATTTAAATCTACTGAAAGACTTAAAGGCTCATGAACTGACCCCAACAATCTCCCCCTATTTGAATATACAAATAGCCTAAGTTTAAATCAATTGTAAGTAAGCAAAACAACTTCTTCTTATACAACTAATATAAATTGAACAACATAAACTATTAACTACTTCTATTAACTTTCATTACATTACAGATACAAAAGATAAAGTTAATACAAAAGATCATAACATTTATTGTCTTAGCTGCTCAATGGACCTCCTTTTCATGCTGAACTGATGACTTGTGTTTCTTGGTTGACTTGGAGTGGTCTTTAAGGTCATCAGCTCTTTTCCTTTTCTTGTTAGCTAAATCATTTAGCTCGTCTAGAGGATCTTGTTCTTTGAGGGGTCTGTTGAAGTCAATTTTTAGTTCTTTTTTGGTTTGATCAAGGTATTCTATTCTTGTCTTTATCAGCCCATAAATGGTCTTCTATCCTTTTTCCATTCTGTTGAGACAAGCTTGTACTACCTCCCTTCACTCAGCTAGATGCAAATCACTGACCTTGAGATTTGAAATGACTTCATTTGTCCTATCTTCCCTATATACTTTTAAAGTGATAGGGCCCTTTGTTGTGATAACATCACAGTTTGTAATCTTAGAGCCTTTTCTTCTTTTTAGCACTTTGTCACAATATTTATCATACATCAACTTCTTGTTATAGTACTGTGTCACTGCATCAATGCCCATAAGATCCACCAATTCACTCTTCACCTTTTATACTTCTTGTTTGGCCAACTTAGCTTTGAAAGATTCTTCAATCCTTTTTTGTTTTTCAATCTTCTCAGCAGTAAAGTGAATTTGTTCACCACCTTCAGTGACAAAACTGAACATCTTTAACTTCTTTTACTTAGAGGACTCAGTCACTATTTTAGCTAGATTGGCATGATCATCTTCAAAATCACTTTCAGTCTCTTCATCTTCAGCATCTATAGAAGACATAACTTCTTTGCCTTTGCTCTTTGGAAAGAGAGGAGATTGAAATGATGTAGTTGGTGGAGTTGTGGTTGTTGGTTGTTGGTTCAGGTTTGCATTAACAACATCTTTTGTAGCTTGATTTATGTTCTTCTCCCCTTCAGCAGGTGATGCATTTGTGTGACCTGCTGAAGGAACACCCTCGTCTGTAGCTTTTGAAGATGCATTTTCCACAATAGTGGCAAATCTGTTCAAGGTATCAGTGACCTTATGTAGTAGACTTGGAAGTGCATACAAAGTCTTGAGCTTTTCTTGAACTGAAGAGATTTGGCTTGGTAGACCAAGAAACTCTGTTGGAAGTTCCCATTGAAGGGTCTTCAGTTCAGCAACCTAGGAGGTAAGACTAGAGATAGTGGAAGTAAAAGTATCAAGTTTCTTTGGGATCTCTTTTAAGTCCCTAGGTAGCTTAATTTCTTTGTCTCGAACATGCTTCTTTAACTCTTTAACGTCTCCAGACAATTCAGTGATTTTTAAGGGGAGTTCTTTTAGTTCAGTTGGTAAGCAGCTGGCAAAGTCATGTGAGGCTAAGAGTTTGGATAGTCAAGGTTTTAGAGAAGTTACCAGAAGTTCAGTAAGCTGGGTGATATCTGGATATGAGGGCCGAGCTTTAAGGAAAGCAACTTCTGCTTCAGCCTTTGCTTTTTTTTGTTCTAGCTTGTCCTTCTAAGAGTGAAGTAAGTGAACCTGAGCCATCAACTCTTAAATTTGAACTGATTTAGGAGATGGAGGATGTGGAATTGAAGTGTCTTCAGGTCCATTATGAGAGGTGGTATGAGTGTCTTTATATCTTTTAGTTTCCTCCTCTTCACTCTCATCTGAAACAATGATGGGCTCATCATATAGGGAGTCAGGAGTGAAGAAAGAAGATCTTGTGTCTTGCATAAGATTTGATAGATCTTATAGCTTTATTTTTCTTGAAATTTTATCAGATCTTGACTCCTCATTGGTACCTAAGTCAGTGTGGGAAGTTTTCAACCCATCTTCAGCAGATTTGGTTTTATCTACAAGAACACTTGGATTAGTCCCTGCAAATATGTAATTAAGTGAATAGTCTTGGGTTCCTTCATCCACGCCCTGTTTTTATGGTATGGAGTCATTAGGAGCAGATTTTCCACGATCAACTTTAGCTATGGAATCTGCTGAAGCATCACATCTTGATGCAGACTTAGAGTGAAAATGAAAGAATCTGAATAAACAGGTTCAATAAGAATAAATGCAGACACACCACTACTAAGCTCAGGGTGGGCTCCTTCTTCACTGGTGGCCCCTAAATATGTTGGACCACCAGCTGCTTATTGTGCCTTTTTATGCATTTCAGCAACCACAAGTGTGGGAGTTGAAGGATGGCTTGGGCTTTTGTCCTTGGCTGAACTGGACTGAGTTTCTTTATCTGATTGGCCAATTTTGGATTTGGATGCCTCATTCTTGGACTTAGATGTATGTTTAAAAATTGTTTTCTTCTGAGTCCACTTTTAGCTCCAGGCTTTTTGCCTTGATGAACCCGCTTCTTAGTTTGTGAGGAGTTTTTTGGAGCTTGGGAGTCCATAGGTACATCTATATTACAGATGGCCTTTATGTGGTCAGTGAAGGGACGTCCTTCAGGTTGGTTTGGCTTCAGCGCCTAGTTGTGAACACTAAAGACTTGAGTGGGATTGATATTGAGGTCTTCATGATCATACTTAGGCATCATGTATTCCAAAATGAGAGATATAAACCTAGGGTATGGAACAATGTTTTCCCTTGTTTTCTTGTTAAGCTTGTGGATTATATCTTCCCAAATTAACCTAGCAAAATCTACCTTCACCCCATTGGCCAGACAATAAAGGATGGTAGCGTCCTTGTTTGAAATTTGATCCAGCTCACATTTCTTACCCCCTAGACACTGAATTATTTGAGCCATCAACAATCTTCACCTAGGAGGAAGACGACTCTTCTTAAGGGTTCTTGTAGCCCCTATCTCCCCATTATACCCAATCGATGAAAACCATGGTCTGACTATTGTAAGGGGGAGATGCAACATACTCATTTGAGTAGTTACCCCTAATAGAATTTTTAAAGGTGTTGACCCCTATTTCTCCTATAATACCTCCTGTAGGAATGGAAACCCATATTTTAGATCCTTCTAGGGTTTTTGTAGTATACCAGAACTCAGCTAAGTATACGATATACTGGGTGGGTGCTCTAATGAATGCTTCTTTTAGGCAACATTTTGAGATGAAGTGTAACACCCCCAAACTACGATACGTAGCGAAATACAACCATTGGGGTGCTACTTCACAATACATGCACACGAGTCCTAGTAAACGTTCAAAGATACGTTTAAAAGCACAATTTCATTTATTAGAAAGATCAGAGTTACATAGGTCCCAAAAGATAGTAGATAATTCCACTTTTACAAGTCTTAATACGACTTTTCATTTCTAAAACATTGTTTTATCAAACGACACTATTCACCGAAACTTCGTCCTTGATATTCGCGTTCCGTCCCATCCAAGCCATCAACAGCAACTAACTTGAGATACATGCTTAAAAACGTCAACAAAACATTAAGTGAATTCATAGAGTTTACAAATAACAGTTAGAACGCATATTTGGTTCAACAAAACATATAACATTGCTCGTAAGACAAGTTATAAAAATATTGATTTCCAACTAAATGAGCCCATGTACCGAAACTTAACACATTCATCCCGTAGGACGAAATTATGTCCGAGAAGTATGTCACTTCTCCTAATACTAACTAAAAAATGTTCGTTTGACAAGGTGGTCACCAACGGATTCAAACCCCAAACAGGGTTGTCAAACCCAATAGATCTATTTAATGCATTAGCGTTCACCATCAACAAGGCAACTAACGGTCACACAGTAAAAGGTATATATTCAATAGTGAATAAAATCATATTTGCCTTTTTAATTTCATAAAAACAGCAAGTATCCCCCTCGCGGGTTTAAAAACATTTAAAGCACTTAAAAGCGAGGTTATGAACTCACCTCGACCAGAGACGACGATCAAATAGTCGAAGCAATCCATGGAAAATCAATGAACACGATCACGACCTATAATTTACGTCGCTCGATTACTATGCCGAAAAGTATAATCAACGATGCGTATATCGTATCAACAAAATCATATATTTAGTGTGTGTGTGTGTGTGTGTGTGTATATATATATATATATATATATATATATATATATATTCATATATGTGATGAGAAATCCACTTGCGCCCTAGATCCTAAAACCCCACAATATTAGGTTACAATCATTCCTTTTATTTATATTACACATTGTTTAATCGAAAACTTTCTATTTTAGGAAACTTTCTATCTTTAGAAAGTTACTATTTTTGGAAAGTGACTATTTTTAGTAAGTCTCGTTATTCATTTATATTTATAATAGTATTTATTTATCTCTTCGAACCCTCGGCATTCAATGTGGTTATTAATTACTTGTATCGATATTATTTTTTGATTATTACAAAAGTTTCTATTTTTAGAATCTACCTCGCTCGTACCCATCGTTAAGTTTAAAATATCTTATGTTTAGTAATAATAGCGTTTACTTACTTTTATTATACCTGACAAGTTTAGTATTAACCCGTTGACTTTCAAAAGTCAACGCTAGACTTTGTTTGACTTTGATTTTTCTACCTATCAAATATTGTTTAGGTGGTCCTAACTTAATCATCCATGTAATAAAAAGGGACATGCAATAAGGTTTTGTGTGTGGTTAAATATTATTGAAGCAAGAGGTTTTCGGGTTTGGTTGTGGGCTCAAACCAAAGGAGAGACCACAAGGGTGTGTGTTTGATTGATTGAGAGTCATTTGAGTTATTGGTAAAAGATTTAAAAATATATTGGAGGGAGTTTTGGTTTCAAAAGGGGTGGTTTGGTTTGTTTGTCGTGGGTTCGAACCAAGCAAAAGACACACAAGGGTGTATTTTGCTTAATTGGTTATTAATTAGATTAGTTTGGATTGAATTGGATTTGATTTGGTTCGGGTTTGGTGTTCGAAGTCACGGCCAAAGGAACAAGGAGACGAGTGTGACCATTTATAGAGTCCGATCTTGCTTATTATAGCATTGTAAGCATTCTTTTTATTTTTGATTCGTTCATTTTTGTTTATTGAATGATATAAGTTGATGCATGTGATTAAATCGATTAGATCTTGCGCCGATTAGTAAATTCATGTTATAGAATGATTGAGTGAGTTAAGCATGAATTATAGGCCATATTAGATGTGCCGCAAGTGAGATTTTTTGTCAAAAATGAGCTTTGGCGTGATTTACAAAAGGTACATTTTGTGTAGAAACTTTAGCAAAGTAAACGAGGGTCGAGATTTAATGAAATCTAATTTTGGACTATAGAATATGATAAAGCTTTCCTAGATGACCGTTTTGATATAAAATGGAGCTTCTAACTCCTAATAACGAAGAAACTAGAGCTAAAACGAGATATATACTTTCGGCGTAAAAATTCAGTACATTGAGAAAATAATGGTTGCTGTCAGGAATTTAAATGCTCGTTTTCAGCACTTTCGAGTCCGTTTCGGCCTTCCGACGAAACATGAAAGTTGCTCAAAATGATGTTTTACTTTGCCGCGAGGATCGCTGATCTTAAAATAGAGTAATAACGGGTCAGAACCTAAGGTTAAAGTCTGTGTTTTTATTAAAATAGTCAAAGTTCCTGTAGAAACTTGCAGGGGCATTTTGGTCATTTTTTGTTGAGTTTTGGGTCTCGGCTAAAACTAAAAAGCTGTCTGGAATGTCGTTTTACATAAAATCTCTTCTTTGTCCGAATCTTGAAAATGTGATATGACGGGTCGTTTGGAGCGAGTCAGATTTGATAACATAAATGTGTATGAAAAATCAAAGTCAAACAAAGTCTAGTGTTGACTTTTGAAAGTCAACAGGTTAATACTAAACTTGTCAGGTATAATAAAAGTAAGTAAACGCTATTATTACTAAGCATAAGATATTTTAAACTTAACGATGGGTACGAGCGAGGTAGATTCTAAAAATAGAAAATTTTGTAATAATCGAAAAATAATATCGATACGAGTAATTAATAACCACATTGAATGTAACTATTATAAATATAAATGAATAACGAGACTTACTAAAAATAGACACTTTCCAAAAATAGTAACTTTCTAAAGATAGAAAGTTTCTTAAAATAGAAAGTTTTCGATTAAACAATAAGTAATATAAATAAAAGGAATGGTCGTAACCTAATATTGTGGGGTTTTAGGATCTAGGGTGCAAGTGGATTTCTCATCACATGTATGAATATATATATATATATATATATATATATATATATATATATATATATATATATATATATATATATATATATATATATATACTAAATATATGATTTTGTTAATACGATGTACGCATCGTTGATTATACTTTTTGGCATAGTAATCGAGCGACGTAAATTATAGGTCGTGATCGTATTCATTGATTTTCCGTGGATTGCTTCGACTATTTGATCGTCGTCTCCGATCGAGGTGAGTTCATAGCCTCGCTTTTAAGTGTTTAAATGTTTTTTAAACCCGCGAGGGGGATACTTGCTGTTTTTATGAAATTGAAAACGCAATATGTTTTGATACTAAATATGATTCCATTCACTATTGAGTATATGTCTTTTACTGTGTGACCGTTAGTTGCCTTGTTGATGGTGAATGCTAATGCATTAAATAGATCTATTGGGTTTGACAACCCAGTCCGGGGTTTGAATCCGTTGGTGACCATCCTATCAAACAGACATTTTGTAGTTAGTATTAGGAGAAGTGGCATACTTCTCGGACATAATTTCGTCCTACAGGATGGATGTGTTAAGTTTCGGTACATGGGCTCATTTAGTTGGAAATCAATATTTTTATAACTTGTCTTACGAGCAATGTTATATGTTTTGTTGAACCAAAGATGCGTTCTAACTGTTATTTGTAAACTCTATGAATTCATTCAACGTTTTGTTGACGTTTTTAAGCATGTATCTCAGTTTAGTTGCTGTTGATGGCTTGGATGGGACGGAACGCAGATATCAAGGACGATGTTTCGGTAAATAGTGTCGTTTGATAAAAACAATGTTTTAGAAATGGAAAGTCGTATTAAGACTTGTAAAAGTGGAATTATCTACTGTCTTTTGGGACCTATGTAACTCTAATCTTTCTAATAAATGAAATTGTGCTTTAAACGTATCTTTGAACGTTTACTGGGACTCGTGTGCATGTATTGAGAAGTAGCACCCCAATGGTTGTATTCCGCCGCGTATCGTATTTTGGGGGTGTTACAGAGTGGTACCAAAGCACGAGTTGTAGTGAACTAAGTCGTTTTACAAAATTTGGACTACAACTGTTTTTGGAAAATTTTCACGAGTCTTTCACCGTTGTCCGATATCTACGCGCGTGATGTTCTTGATCCTTAGAAGCCTTATGTGGTATATTTGATTGCATATTATGTGCGTAACAAGTGGGATACACTTGATGTAAATAATGATATAGAGTAATCAATATGAAGTATATATATATAGATATAATAGCTATATATAGATATAAATATATATATATATATATATATATATATATATATATATAAAATATATACAACAACCCATACTACTGATTATGGTTATATATACGTAACTTGTATTCTCGCATCTTTGCGAAAAACTTAAAAACTTTTCTTTATGCATTTGATGCAATATCATAAAACCATCCTGATATGTGATGAGTATAATTTCTACACATGATTAAAAATATGTATGATGGTTACTAATATAAGTATTTCTTTTCTTTTGTAGTATCATGGGCGAACCTTTGTCGCCGGATCGCGTATTCGACTTCCCTGTAGACGAGCCGAAGCCACACCTAGCCTACGATTTCTTCGCACCCGCACCGTTACCAGGGTATGCTGGTAACCCAAACAACAACAATGGGTGGCTTGAGGCGGATGATTACTTACTGGGAGAGCTTGAAGCTATGGTGGACGAGCAGATGGTCATACCTACTATTGAGGAAGGTGTTGAGCCAATAGCTGAGGCAGAGGAGGAGCAGGTGATGGCTCCCGTAGTTGGTATGGAAGAAGAGCAGATGAATGCTCCAGTGATAGATATGGAAAAGGACTTGGCTGCGTTATTTAGAGATTATGACTTCGAGGATGATGCCTCTGATGGGTTTGATATGGAAGAGGTTTAGGAAGTGAATGCGGAGTGGCTAATGGCTCCCGTCACACCACCTTCGATGCTAGCAGTGCCTCCACCGAGTGTTTATGAGGTCGTAGGTCCATCCACTATTGCTGCCGAGGGACCTTCTTTTCCCCTCCCAGCACCTGGACTTCCTGTACCTCCGGCTATGATCGAGGACTTGGGTACCCGTCTGGGTAACCTAGAGTACGGGCATAGACAGCTAATGCAGAGGGTTAACCAGGTGAGTGATGCAGAGGTAGCAGCTGGTATTACCATTGGGGAGTTAGGTCCGATGATCTATGCGGTTGAGGGACAGGTACAGGTGATAATGTCCCAAATGGCCCATGCTGTAGACAGATGGGAGCAGGTTGGTGCTCAGGTTGAGTAGGGTCAGCAGACTGCGGTCCAGAGAGAGGAGATGATTGCTGAGTTGACTCAGCAGGTGCAGTGTGATAACCGTGATTTGAGCAGGTTAGTTTATTCTTTTAGAAATGGCTAAGTGTCCATTTTGTATGTTTCTTGCGTGCTATGTGTTCATTATGTAGGTTGAAGTGGTTTACGTATATGCATGATGTCATTTTAGAGGTAAATGATTATCTTATTTTGTGTGCATATGAGTTTAGTGTTAAGTTTTCTATTTGTTCACATGTGGTGATAATGGAAATGAAAGACGTGTTGCATGCATTGCTATGTCAATTCTTGGTTTTTAAGAGTTAAGCGTTTATAAGAAGTGTAAATTATTGGAAAGGAAGCATGTGAGTGAAATATAGAAGTTTGTAGCAAACTTTCTAAAACTAGAAAGTGGTTTAGTGAAATGAAAGTTATATTTAGAAAGTTTAGTAAGTAGCGTTTAAGTAAAAAGGTTTAATCAAACTAGCTTAGGTTTGTATAAAAACTTAAGGTAATGAAGTAAATTAGTTAATTAATAAATTAATAAAAAAATATATAAATATATAATCATAAGGGGGTGGCCGATCGGTTTTGTTTGGTTTTAGAGGTTTAAGAGTCAAATTGTAAATATAGGGGGATAAGAATACATTAAGATAAGTATTAACAAAACCTAGCTTATAATTTTCTTCTCCCTCTCCCTTTTTTCCGTAAGAAACTAGCCCCCAAGGAACCCTAGGAGACGAATTTTGTGATTGATCCAAGGAAAACCTCAAGAATCATTGTTTAGGTTCTAGTATTCAAGGTAAGCATGTTAATCCTATCTAATTCATATATTCATGTAACACTTATGATGATGGATTATAGGGTTTCATAAAATACAGAATATTAAAACTAGATTTGCGTTAAAACTGGATTTAGGGTTGAGCAAAATTTTGGGTCGTGTTCAACGACTGTTATCTTGGTGATAAAAATGAATATTGATATTTTTCTTGAGTTAATGAATAATCCAAAAGAGTCTACTTTCCAGAAAATCCGGCCTCAAAGGTTTTTAAGGTCGGGAAGTCATTCAAATACTTTTTATACTAAGAGTTATTAAAACAGTAAATACAGGTCAGAATTAGGTCCTGTTTGGGGGGGTAAAACCTATACTTAAAAATGGAATTAAGCTTAGTCCTTCTATTGTAGTTAAGTTCCATATGTCTATTGATAATCCTGTGAAAATTAGCCTCTGAACGCATGTCTAAGTATGATAGTTAGAGTGATATATTTTGGTGTGCAATCAGATCCGAATTAGAACAGTTTTGAAGTTTGATTTTATTTGAGTTAGTTACACATGTAAGTAATACTTGGGAATCACACGGTAGTTAATATAATCATAAATTAACATGGGTGATTTTTGGTATAAATTATGAAGGTCATTAAGTAAGGTTTTTTTGTACGTAAAGAGACACTAAAATTCTGCAATTCTGATTTAATTATAAGTAGCTAATGTAAAGTGTTAATGAGATGGTTAAGGTTGGGCATGGTGTCGGGGTAACCCATGATGGTTAGCTAAACCCTTAGACAGCCATCATATGTGTGTTACATGGACTAGAGCTTTTAGCTTGGTCGCGTGTAACCGTGTTTATTTATTTGTATAGTTGCATGTTGAGATTTGGAAGTTGCGTTTGAGTATTCAAGTGAGTTTCATAGTCACTCTTTTCGCATCACTTTTAAATTGGGATGGAAATGATGCAAATGGATTTGAAATGTTCTAATTACTGTGATAATGTGTCTTTATTTTGAAAGTGTATGGACTTTACTTGGCTATTGTATGTTACGTGCTAAATGCTTATGTGTATTTGGATCGGGGGTAACGTTCCTACCCATTTGTTGTGATATTGGATCGGGGTTAACGTTCCTACTCATGTGAAGTGATGGTTTTAATGGATCGGGGGTAACGTTCCTACCCAAGTGTTGATACTCGTTGGATCGAGGGACACGTTCCGTTCCCATGCTCGTTATGGTTACATTTGCATGTTAGCTTGTATGATAGTACATGAATTGTTCTGCCATGTTTGCATTAATCACAATAATTGTTTATAAGCTTTGATTTTCGTGTCTTAAACCTATAACTCTCACCAACCTTTGTGTTGACGTTTTAAGCATCATTTTCAGGTAACCATCTTGAGAATGTTAAAGTTAGGAAGAGTGGCTAGTGAGACCCTAGGTTTCTATGCGGAGTCATTCTTCTAGAGATTTTATTTATGTCACTTGAATTGTTTGATACTTGGTTGTTATTTGATTGTTTAGACTTTTAGAGTATGTTTCCTTGTGGTATGACTTTGTTATCGTAATGCAAGACTTATTTATCTTGTGATAGATATTGTCATGGCACATTGTGTCTCATTTGTTTATCTATTTCATTTAGTTCTCTTTATTGTTGACACCATTGTATTGTGATGATATCCATGATGTTACGCCTCGTGTTTCCGGCTAGGTGGGGTGTGACAGATTGGTATCAAAGCCTTTAGTTATAGAGAAGTAGGTGGTTGAGCCTAGACTATAACCTAAGAGTCCTTCATGTAGATGCATTTAGGGCTTAAGTGTTTAATTATCTAGTATGCATTTTCCCCTTAACTGCATGATTTTATTTCTTAGTTTTGTTAATATTTTTTAGCTATTTCGATTGCCTTTATCTGATTTAGTGCCCTTATCCTTGATAAATTAGCTATGGCCTCCTCACCTCAGGTTTAAGTATATATGGTTTTGGGAGTTATTGTGGGGGTTTTGGTAGGGGGGATTTTTTAGTTTTTTTTGTTTTGTTAGTTATTAGTGGGTAGTAGTTTGGGATGTTATTGGGTTGTGTGTTGGATTGTTAAGTAGGGGGGTAGGGTGAAATGTGGATGTAGGGATGGGGGGTTGAGGGGGGGGGGGGGGGGTGTATTTGTGTTGTGGGAGGGTTGGTTATTATTTGGGAGGTGATTGAGGTTTTGGGGGGGTGTTTGGGGTGTGGGGTGGGGGTGTATGTGTGTAGGGGGAGGTGGTTTGGTTGGAGGTTTGTGAAAGGGGATATGTGAGGGGAGTTTGATTTGGGGTATAGGGGGGTTAGGATGTGTAGAGTTTTGAATTTGTTATGATTATGTGTGGATTGTGATTTTGGGGAGGGGAATTTGGGTGTAGGGGTTTGGTTGGGGTAGGGGAGGTGGGGGTAGTGTTTTTAGGGGGGGTTTTAGGGTATTTTGGGTTTGTTGGGTAAATATTTGGATTTTGGTATTTGGTGGGTAGGAAAGAGGATTAGATTATTTGTTTAATATATAGGGGGAGGTTTAAATTAATATTAGGTTGTGGTGGTATAGGTGTTTGTATGGAGTTTGGGTGTTGGTTTTGTTAGGGGTATGGGGTAGTAGTTTTTGGGGGTTATTATAGGTTGTAGGTTTGTGTTGGTTTGGGGATTGGTTACGTGGGAAAGTATTGTTTAATGGAGGGTAAAGGAAGGGATTTTATAAGGGTGAGTTTTTAGGGATTGATATTTGTGGTATTGAATTGGGGTGATTGTTATGTTTTTTGGGGTGATTTGGAGTGGTGGTTTGGTTTAGTGGTTAGTGGGTTGTAGTTTTTGAAGTTGGTGGGTTTTTTGTTAGTGGGATGATTAGTGAGGTGTAGTATAGGTGATGGGGGGTTTTTTGTGTGGGGGGGTATTGTTTAGTGATTGTTTTAGTGATTATGATTTTGTTATTAGTTATTGTGGTATTGGGTTGTTTTATTTGTTAGTGGTGGTTTAGTTTTGTGTTGAGTTTGTGTTTTTGTTAAGGGTGGGGGGGAGATTTAGTTAATAGAGGGAGGTGGTGGAACCACCTTCACAATAGAAAGATTCCGCAGCAAGTATAGAGGGTGTACCATTTGCAACAAGAAAGTAAGGGTGCGGGATACTATAAACCAAGAACAAAGTTGACCTAATGTCACCCATACCAGAGTTGAAGAGAGAAGGTTCTTGACCTTAAACAAAGTAGGTTGAGGGAGAAGAAGAGTACTTTGCAAAGAGAATGAAACCAACTAGTGACGCAAAGCATTGGATAACCAACTACCAATAATCCAGGAAAATTCCTAGATAATATTCAAACCAAACCGAAGGAAGTAAGAGGAGAAATTTCTAAAGTTTAAATAGATCAATCTCCTGAGGAGTGTAGATTTAAGACAATACTGACAGTGATTCAGGTGATATGGAGTACCCCACTGCATAGGAGATGTACCTAGGAATGTTTTAAATGGACGATACGGGAAGTATGTGGAATACAAATCAAAATTGCTTGATTATGTCCCCGTACTTTATTGTGTGTTTTAAGATTTAAGGCGATGTTTGGGAAGAGATTAATTGCGACTTTGGTTTGAGCGGGAATTATTAGGAATTACTGCTTCTTTGAAATATTGGATTGTTTCAGTCAGTGGATAAATATAAATATTAATATTTAAGATCTGATTTTATGAGTCTCATTTTCCCTAATGTGAGTGACTTTAGTTGATGAGATCTAATGTGGTATTTGTTCTGATATGACATTAGAGAATGTGTTGGTCATAAGGAGAGGTAGATACAATTGCTAACTAGGGGCATAATCATTTATGGTGACCAACAAGTAATAAAACATAGCCTGACACAACACAAAGTGACTTCTGCAATAGTGATAACAATGTTTTTTTGATGTCTCACATAGTTTGTTTGTTAGATTATGAGATGGTATGAATATATATAGTTCATGAATGGATACAGTACTGATATGAACTAGGCACCGGTTCTAAAAACACCTTTCCTCTCTCATCTATATTGTGCGTTCTAAGATACTATTCTTAGATCCAGAAATGGTTTCGAAACAAGGACTACAACAAGAGGGACGAGGAATCGTACCACCCAAACATCGCGAAGCACAAATCCTTTTTGCGAATCAGCATTCGCAAAATATCATTAATCCCCAGATCGTTTCCCTCTAGTGATCAAACACCGTGAGAACAACGAATAAAGTAACAATAACAACAACCGTATACTAACCTAAATAACAACAGATGAGAAATAACAACGAACAACAATGGTAAGGGTGGAACAATGTGATTGTAACCTACAATGATAGGATTTCAGGCATAGTGATGTTTATTCCGGCTAGAACAAGTTCATAATTGTGAACACAAACTGACATACAGAGATGGACGTGAGTATAAACCCGAGATACTCTGTTGGCTTGATCTTATGCCACACTGTGGTGTGGGCAGGCTCTATCATGAGCGATATGGACACACGACAAAGAAGTTTGGCGGGTCAGATTTTTGGTTCTGAACAGAATCGAACTAAGGTTGAAGTAACGCTGCTTAGATCGTTTGGATTAACTAGCACTGACATGGTGGAACACTTAAATCCAGGCAAGAGGCCGTGAAGCGGCAATTGGTAATGACTGGGAAAAAATGATTTTAAAGCTCTGTGTTAGTGTGCGGAATTTTGTCCAAGTAAAGAAATGGAAGGTTTGGAGAATGAATTATTGAATCACAAGATGGTATGAGCCAACCATGACAGCTTACTCAAACTATCGGGTTCCATTGAATTCTGGCCAGAACTGTTTCGCACAACTGTGACACCGTGCGTCGTACGCACAAGAGGTATATTCCAGATTGGCGCTTGAGATTAGGTATGCTCAAGTGACTCAGCCAACAACTCTCCAAGATGCAATCACTGACCGGCCATCATACACACTGACGAAGCAATTTTAGACTGCGTGTACCTTGTCAAGATTAATGAGAAAGGAAGTCAGTGAAGAGATTTGGTAAATCTGGAAGGTTTCGTGAAGGTGATAAAAAAGAAAGCGATAAATAGTGAGCGGGTTTATGGCAACTTCTCTCCCTAAAAATGAATTGTGAACCACTATCCCAAGTGTAACTAATCAATACTTTAACAATCTCGGAGGATGGAGTTTGTAAGGCTGTGTTTTAAAACTGTTAAGAAAGTAGACCTGACCATTTTACTAAAGATTGACGGCACACATTTAATCAGCAAAACTGTTAAATGCTATCAGAGTGGAGGTCTTGAACAGGGGGACATGTATGAGTGTGGAAGACTAGCATTTGTTTCTTAAAATACTTTGTCCTCAAGTTAAACCGAGCACTTGGTCCAATAGGGAAACCGTTTAACTATTAAAGGTAAACAAACACACAAGAAAACACTGGGAATCGAGCTACAGGAGGCCTTCATAGTGAATGTGAATGAGGAGATGCTTTAACAGATCCTAAAGTTTGTGACAGGTACTTTTTCTTTGAACAGCAATTTAATGCAACTGTACTTTATGATTATGAGCTGATTTCGTTTCATTTCTATTGAATTTTGAGAGCCGCCTTACAAATGTGAAACAGAGTATTCTAAATCCTGTTATGTGATAGAAAGTAGCATATGATAAGAAATGTCAGAAGTTGAAATAGAATTATCCGTAGACTGCATAAACTAGAACAAAAATTCTCCCATGTTTAGTATAAATTTTAATACCGTTGGTCCTTGAGAAGTTTTCAGTAACTGTACTGGCTTGTAGGAATGACTGTTTTGAGTTCCCCTTAGTGATTTTTATGTATAAGGCTGGGATAGATTATGTCATGAAAAGGAGGATTGAAATATCCACTGGAAGGTAGTGGTGATACGAAGGAATGCAAAGGGAAACGTGACTTTAGGAGCGCTAAGCCTTAAAAATGCTAAGGTAAGGCACACCACTCAGGCACTTACAATTGATGCGCTGCATGAGCGGTGATCTCAATACAGTATGTTATTCTGGACTCATATATAGTGTTATTATGACAGAGTGTCTATATTTTCGCGCCGACATTAGTTGCATGACAGGCCTAGGGTAGCTGTGTTGCACTAATGACTTGCCTGCGAGCACTCTGGAGTAAGTGGGGTCTGAGGTGTGCGTTAGTTGGTTGATTTGGGATGGCGTCTGATAACAAGGTTCTATTACTTGGAGTCATTCTGTGCAAATACATCAGCTATTCTATTCGATTCTCTGTGTGTCATGAAGATCGATATATCGTCACTGGCGTGGTTGATAGTCTAGTCCATAAGTTGGGGGTTAGGCTCCTCTAATTACAGATCTTTATCTAATTTCTGTCACCGGGACATGTATCATATTTCAAGGGTTCGTGACATATTTGAGCTATAGTGTTGTTAGGCGTTGTGGGACTCGAATGTCAGAGTTGCGTGTCACATATGAGAGCAGCGTGTGCGAGGTATCTGTTGAGTACACGTAGCCTTGAGTCAAACGAACTCACTCAGTTGGGTAGGGTGCGACGCATCGGCTGTACTTAGGTTTGTTAAGAAACAGTGGCTCACAGAGAGGTTGGCTCGAGAGTATAGATGCGTGAGCTTCTAGTTAGTTCACGATAGGGTGTGAGGTGTAGACAGAGGGTGGCAAGTGGATGGTGTTTGACTTGGCGATACACAGAGAGTAGAGCTGTTAACAAGAAATGAGAGCCAGAGTTTTACATCGTATTGCGTACGGTAATGATCCCACGAGGGGAGGACTATGGGAGGTGAGGAGGGTTGAGGTTAGATGATCGAGCTGCAGGGAGTGGACAATCTTCGGGGCGGTCTATCTTAAGTGTATTTGTCATCTCTAAGGAGAGAGTATCTGGTGTAGGTGTGCTCAGTGTGGGAGGACAGTCACGACTGCAGCGCCGGGGCGTGACGATGTTCAGGAGGGTTTGAATCGCCAGAATCCTTAGGTTGTTCTTTAAGTGTTGCTGGGACTAGGATGATTTTTTGGCGAGTTTCTATTATGAGAGAGGATGATGTACACGAAGTATAATTCCTGAGAGTGTGGTGCGATGTATCACAACCACGGCGGAGGGGTCAGCGTCCTCAAGCACAAATCTAGCATTAGATGGATTTGAGTGAACCGATTGGAAAGAGCCGTGAGTACATCGGAGGAGAGGAGAGTGTAGAGCGCTCAGGACAGTCACATGGTTTACTAAACACACGGAGTCTCGATGCGTTATTCTACTCTAAGATGTGTGGTCAGGACTCAGAGGGCATACTATATACTAGTGATACTAGGGTCTTGTAGAGTATGTTGAGTTCAGATAGTGCGGGTGGTTATGACATCGTCGGAGAATGAGTGAGGATATATATAGAATACTAATGGATTTCTCCAAGTGTGTGTGAGTCATGCATGTGTAGTCAAAACAAGACAGAGGATGTGCTACAATTCCGGGTCACGTGGGCAACAAAATGGTATTCATGGTGATTGGATTTTGTGAAAGTAGGAGTGAGAGCGGCGAATGGACACACGACAGGAGGGTACAGAAGTGTGCTCAGATTTGAGATATGGAGAGTTTGGTGCGAGAGACTAAAGCTACCACAACAACAACCGGTTAAATGCCATTATCGGTTAGTTTATGATATCTATGGATAGCACGGGTTTACTACACATGTGACTTTACACAACTTCTCTAATAGAATATAGCTAAAGGTTAAACGCACTCTGGACTGTTGTACAGAGCAAAAAAACCAAATAGTAGATGTGGATGAGATCATGGATGGAATCCAAGAAATGCTTTCACACGCTATCTGAGAAAAGATGGTGATGGATGTGTGAGCCAGATAAGTGGTAACTGTTATGGGTCCTGATAGATTTGAACACACAGTGTTGTAGTTGTCTACTGTGATGCTTCGAATAAAGGATTGAGGTGGATTTTCACTGCTGTGATGCAAGGAACTGAAAAAAGGTAACATTGGCGCTCTTATAGCATCAAGGCAGTTAAAAAAAAAATCATGAGAAGCACAGTTATAACAACACATGAAGATGTAAGCGAACCATCTGAGACTGTGGTGGGACAGGTGATTTTGCTCTAAACATAGACTGTAAGAAACTATTATGTGTATGGTGCACACGGAAAGAGTGTCAGACTTGACAGCTGGAATCATACACTGACAGTCACCCCACACATATTCGATCAGAAAGGAGTTGAATAGCGCCAAAGGATTAGATCGAGTTATTTTAGTGATTAAAATGGATAATTCGCTACATCCGTAGCGAATGTGGGGCGGGGCCTTGAGTAGAGAACCGGTGAAACCAAACGTTACGGGTAATGGCTATGTAATTCATTCATAGAGTTAAAAGGAATATACTGGCAAGCTCAGGGTGAGGCTTTAAGCAGGAAACTTATTGCTAAAGATTACATGTTAGATCAGCTAGGAAAGGAAGGAGATGGAAGGTTATACTTTATGGAATCGAATATGGGTTTCCATTAGTAGAGATGTTGAGAACAGTAATTAAGGATGAGCTCATAAGTCTAGGTATTTTGTACATCCTGGAGCGGATAAGATGTACCATGACCTTCGAGATATGTACTGGTGGCCGGGAATGAAGAGGGATATTGCTACCTATGTTAACAAATTTTTAATTTGTGCAAAGGTGAAGGCAAACATTTAAAGCGTCGGAGCTTATTACAAACAACCAGAGGAATACCTGAATGGAATTGGGAAAATATCACTAAGTTACCTAGAATCAAGTGTGGGCACGATGCATATGGTTGTGGTTGATAGATTGAACCAAATCAGCACATTTTCTTAGAAATTACTAAAGAATTTATAGACGGAGAAAATTTGGCGAGGTTGTACACCGATGAAATGTCGCTGGCATGGAGTCCTGGTTGATTATTTCAATCGTTTGCACATTTACATCAATCTCTGGCAAACCTTTCAGGAAAGCCTTAGGAACACAGGATAATGAGCACGGCTTTTCACCCTCAGAAACAGACGGACAAGTGTCGTACAATTCAACTGTGGAGGACATGTTAAGGCGTTGGATAGACTTAGGGGGCAGTTGGATGTCCCCATTCGTTAAGCTGAGTTCTCTTATAACAACAGTTTATCACACTAGCATTACGGTGCAACCCGTTCAAGGCACTATATGGAAGAAAATGTAGGTCACCCGTGTATGACCTGAACTGGGGAAGGTAGTTTGTTTGGACCCGAAATTTGCACGGAAACGACAGATAAAGTAGTGGTATAAATATAGGCTCCCAAGCAGACGAGAGATCGTCAAAAGAGCTATGCTGACAACAGACGCAAACCGTTGTAATTTGAGGTTGGAGATCGTGTGATGCTAAAGTGTCGCCTGAAGGGCGTGGTTATCGTTTTGGGAAGAGAGTAAGTAATCCACCAAGGTATGAAGGCATTTGAGATTCGTGAAAGGATCGGTCCTGGTAGCAAATCGGGAATTAAGTTGTCCCCGAATTGAGTGGGTGTACATGACAAGTTTTCCACGTTGTCAAACACAGAATGTTTGGCGATGCGAGCCTCAATGTTCCATTGAATGAAATAACGGTTACAAAACTCTTTGTGTTGTTGAGACCTTAGAGATTATGGACCACGGGAAATTAAGAGTTTAAAACGTATACTATATTCACTTATGAAGGTTCGTTACTATTCAAAGAGTGGTCCCGAGTTCAATTGGGAGCGCGAAGATTATATGAAGTCTAAGTATCCTCAGATTTGTTTGTTGAACATGTCTGATTAGTCAGGACAAGATTAATACTCGAGATGAGCATTTCTAAAGGAGGGATCCATTAGCTTGATGTTCTGGACAACCGAGATTGACATGTCAGTTAATATCTTTAGATACGGCTACTAGTTCAATTTAATGTGTTTTATTATGTTTTTGCTATGTGATTTATGTGTGCTAAGTGGGTTATGTAATGTATGAAATAGCATTTTGAGGTGTGTGGGCACTTATTTTGAGTTGTGTTTGTGGTTGGTGATAATGAGTACAATCATTTGTTCACGTTTAGTGATAATGGAAAAGGGATGACGTATTGCATGTAATGCTACGTCAATAGTTGGATGACTAAGTGTTAAGCGTTTATGAGAAATGTGACATTTTAGAAATGAAATAGGTGAGTGAAATACAGAAGTTTGTAGCAAACTTTCTTAAAATAGAAAGTGGTTTGGTGAAATGAAAGTTATAATTAGAAAGTTTAGTTAGTAGCGTTTAAGTAAAAAGGTTTAATCAAATTAGCTTAGGTTTTTATAAAAACTTAAGGAAATGAAGTAAATTAGTTAATTAATAATTTAATAAAAAAAATATATCGATATTATATGGTGCCTCCGGTTTTGGGTTTAAAAGAAAGAAAAAAATGTTTTACTAAACTAAGTTGGGTTGGACTAGGACTTGTAGGATTTAGATTAAAACCCAAACTTGGCCCATCTTTTTGCCCTTTATCATGCCGTACGAATTCACTTCTCCCAAAACACTAAGAAATTGATTTTCACTTGTGGATCTAAGAAACTTTCAAGAGTTGTGGTTTAGGTGCTAATCATCAAGGTAAGTGTGTTCATCCTAGTTTAAATAATGCATTCATGTAACAAAATCAATGATGGATTCTAGGGTTTCATAAAAATTTAGAATATTAATGATATTTAATGATGATAGAATGATCAGGGCTTGATTAGGGTCATGATCATGCAGTTGGTTAGGTTAGATTTGCGTTAAAAACTTGATTTAGGGTGAGAAAAATTTAGGGTTGTGTTTACGAGTGAATATCTCCATGATGTAATAGGTTTTTGAGTGCTTCTGGACTCTAAACAATAGACTATTGAATGTACTTTCCAGAAAATCCGGCCTCGAAAGTTTTTAAGGTCGGGAAGTCATTCAAATGTTGGTTACACTAAAAGTTGTCAAAACCGTAAATACGGGTCAAATTTGGATCATGTTTAGGAGGGTAAAACCCTAACTTAAAATTCGAATTAAGATTAACCCTTCAATAGTAGTTAAGTTCCATATGTCGTGATAATCCTGTAAAAATTAGCCTCTGAAAGCATGTCTAAGTATCGTAGTTAGAGTGATATTTTTTAGTGTGCATTCAGATCCGAATTGGGACTTTTATGAACTTTGATTTTCTTAGGAGTACTTGTGCATGTAAATGGATTTTGGGAATCCAATGGTAGTTAGAGAACACATAAAATAAAATAGATGATTTTTGGTATAATTTATAAATGTCATTAAGTAAGGGTTTTGGGTACGTAAAGAGACACTAAAATTCTGCAATTCTGAGTTAATTATAGGTAGCTAGTGTAAAGTGTTAATAAGATGGTTAAGGTTGGGCATGGTGTTGGGGTGACCCTGGAAGGTTTAACAAAACCCTTATACATCCATCATATGTGTGTATACATGACTTGAGCTTTTAATCGCTTTCGCGTGTAACCGTGTTTTTATATATTTGTATAGATGCTGGTAGAGATTTGGAAGCTGACGGTTTATTTCCCAGAGAGTTTCATAGCCCTACTTTCTTATGATGTTATTAGTGGAAATAATGCAAATGGAATTGAAATGTTTTAAATTACTTGTGATTATGTTGTCTTTAGTTTGAAAATGTATGGACTTTAACAGGCTATTCTATGTTACTTGCTAAAATGCTTAGTGTTATTTTGGATCGGGGGTACCGTCCTACCCATATTGTTGTGATATCGGATCGAGGGGTAACTCCTACCATTGTCTGAAGTGAGATGGTTTAATAGATCGATGAGTAACGTTCCTACCAAGGTGTCTTACTTGATTGAATCGAGGGACACGTTTCGTTCCATGCTCGTTATGGTACATATTGCATGTTAGCTTGTATGATGAGTACAGTAATTGTCCTGCACTGTCGTCATTAATCACGAGTAATTGTCCACAAAGCTTTGATTTTTTGTAGTCTTAAACCTATGACTCTCCACCAACCTTTTGTGCTTGACGTATTTAAGCAATCATTCAAGGTAATCTTCTTGATGCTAATGAAGTTAGGATAAAGTAGCTTGTGAGATCCGAAGGACTTGCATACGGAGTCACATCTAGAGATTTTATTTGTCTGTCTATTTCACACACCACACACACACACACATGATTGATCATAACACGATGTTAGTAGAGTTTGGAATATGTTTCCAGTATCGTATGACTTTGTTTATCTAATCACGACTCTCCCTTTATTATGTGTTCTGATTATCTATCTCTATATCTCTCTATCTCACTACTTGTTCTCCTTTGATTTATATATTTCATTTAGTTCTCATCTATTGTGGAGACAACCATTATGTTAGTGATGATATTCCATGAATTGCTACCCTCGTGTTTTATGTCTATGCGAGGTTATGACAAATCCGGTAAGTGCACTGTGGGTGGTTGATGCCTCTAATAGAAGGAAAGAGAAAGCTAACAAATTTAGAGCTATGATAATATGATCTCGTTCCATATCTAGACATCAAGATAGATACTGGCAGGAGCTTCAGCAAGGAGGCTGTGTGGATGAGTTATATGCAGTATTGCAAGAAAGGTTTATGACTAATGATAGAACAGTAGAAGTGATGGAACTTTCTACTAACGCTGATAATCTATGGGTACCGCTTTGAAAGAGGTTGAGGTGAAAACCCTGATAATGGATGAAGCCCATCTCAAGGTCAGAAGTACGCACATAGTATACACACCAAGCCTATAAGAATGGTATTATGATTCGAGAAGATAGGATTTTAGGCCTGAATGAAAAGAGCTAAATAGCGAATAGTTAGTAAGAATTTTTATTGACTTGAGTCTGACAGTGAAGCTGAGCATCAAAGAGGCCATCTGCCTCCTCTACAACCTAGATTTCCCGGTATGGAAATAGGAAGGGATAGCTATGGATTTTATGACTAAGTTTCCTAGGTCTAGTAGTGGGCATGACACAATCTGGGTCATTGTGGACCGATTGACTAAGTCTGCTCATGTTCTACCTGTGCGTGAGGATTATAAGATGGAAAGGTTGGCTAGAGTGTATTTGAATGAGATAGTTGCTAGACATGGTGTGCCGATCTCGATTATATCGGATCGTGATATTCATTTCACATCGAGGTTTTGGCAGTCAATGCAAGAGGCATTAGGGACTCGTTTAGATATGAGTACGGCTTATCACCCTCAGACCGATGGTCAGAGTGAGCGTACTATTTAGACTTTGGAAGACATGCTTAGAGCGTGCGTCCTAGACTTAGGAGGAAGTTGGGATGTTCATCTTTCGTTGGTTGAGTTTTCGTATAACAATAGTTATCATTATAGTGTGGAGAGTGTCTCACGTTCTGAGGGCCATTGTATGGTAGAAAGTGTCCGTGAGCCAATTATGGGGCTGAGGATTGGAGAAGACAGTTTGACAGGCGCGCTAAGTTATGGCAAGGGACTACTAAGAAGATCTCGCAGATTAAGAATAGACTTAAGGCTGCGTGTGATCGTTAAAAAAGTTATGCTGATAAGAGGAGGAAGCCTCTAGAGTTTAGTGTAGCTGACTATGTCTTGCTCAAAGTGTTGCCTTGGAAAGGTGTGATACGCTTTGGGAAGAAAGGGAAGTTAGCACCTAGGTTTGTTGGACCCATTGTGAGATTCGTTGAAAAGTAGGCCCCTGGGCGCTATCGCGAAATATTAATTTTGCCTGACGGAATTGAATGAGGTTCATTGACACGATTCACGCGTCGAACCTTAAGAAGTTTTTGGCTGGTCCAACATTGAATGTCCTCCCTTATGATGAATTCGAGTTATGCTAACGATTAAATTTTATGGAAGAGCTAGTGGAAAATTTTTGGAAAGAGAGTTTCAAGAAGTTTAAAGCGTAGTAGGGATTTTCATAGACAAGGTTACAATTGAAATTGAAATGATGGCCTTCAGAATTCACTCGTGTGGCTACAGTGAAGATCATAGAAGAATTGAATACCCTGCATTTGTTTAGTGATGTTTAGTAGTGTGAATTTCGGGGACGAAATTCTCTTTAAGGGGGTAAATGTAACCATTGCCCTTTTGTGTTATAGAATATTTCATTTAAATAGTTCCTTTGAACTATTTGACTTTTGTTGTGTTATTTAGTTATTATTACCGTGTTGACGGTGTGTGATTTTTAGGAGATATTGATGAATTATGGTTTAATTTGATTAATGCATCCCTTTTGGAAGGTATATTCCTGTTATGTGTAATTTCGGAGTGGTTCTTTGATCCCGTGAATTTTGAGAAATGGCCGTAAAAACGAGTCTCTGAACAACGTCGTATAGATGTCCAAATGATTTTGAAGGTGTAAAGTAGAAAATATGTGTGGTGTAAATATCTCTAGTTAATGGGCAATATTTTAAAGTGAATAAAAAATGCTAATTAACATGGGGTAAATTGTACGGTGTGAGTTTTACGAGTCATTTAAGTTGATCCCAGACACGAAAAGAAAGCCCGAGACACCAACCATGGAACTACACCATGACCGTTCAAAAGCAGACTAAGATAGCAAGAGTGTGCTTAATTTTAATGCTAACCTTGATCCCAATTGTACATTACATCTTGTCACTTATCCTTATTTTTACACATATTTCATTTTAAAAATCAAAAAAATAGCCGCTCCCTTCTCTCCAATTATCTTGTGTCCCCTCCGCACCTACAACAAACACACTCTTATAATTTTTAAAGTTATGATCAAGAAAACACTGAAGACATAAATATTTGGTTGACATCTATGTTTGAGTTATTCATTTAAACAACGTTTGGAGATTGTCCTGGTTTCGTGTCAAAAGATCTACAAAATTTAAAGATTTTTCACCTGGTAATTTGTCAAATCTCTAAATTTCGTTGCGCCTTTTACGGTTATACATTTTGGATAGCATAGATGTTAAGTTGTACAAGTATGAATTCGTTATGAAAATCGATTTTCTTGAACGCGTAATGAATAAAAAAGGATTGTTGTTTGGTCGACTTTAATAGTAAATAGAGTGAAAAAGAGGGATTTTTGTAGTTTTGATATTGTTAGTCGTAATGGTTGAAAACACAATAATGTAGCTAGAATGACTTATTTGATAGTAGCTTGTAAGGCTTACTTTTACGGATCTTATTTTTAAAGTATTTCTTAGGCTATTTAATCTTGTATGCCGACGTGTAATTCCCAGACTAATTACTACAGGAAAATGATTTTTGATTAATTTATGTGTTATAGTCAATATGTTTGGACAATTTTGTAGGCTTGATGGTAGTAACCAAAAACGATATCGGTACTAAGTTTAGCTTATTTTCAAGCTTAATATACGCATTTTGGAGTTTATGGACTCACAACCCAATAAGTGTATTTGAGCCGCGGCTTAATGGGAGGGCTTATTATGGTCCGGATTATTTCTACATATAAGTATATACTTATATATGAAAATGGACCTTGGTTTTGGACTTTAATATATTTGGACTTATAATATGCATATTAGTAACGTTATGATGGAATTTTGATCGGACTTTTGAAAGTTGGAAATGTAATTACGAAGTGGATATTGAAACATAATTTATAAGGAAAAACGTGTTTGAGATGGTAGAAAGCGATAACGAGTGAATTTTTTGCGAATTTGATGTCAAAAAGATGGGCTCGTATCTTGTTTTAGATAATGTTGAAAATAAATGGTTATACTTTAAAAATTCTCTGTAAAACACTCAGTGTTGTACGGAGTCAATTTCAAAAATCGTAAAAATTTTATAACTTAGAACAAATTTCATTAAAACATGATTTTGATTTTAACTAATAAAATACAATTTTAATTAGTTTATTTTATTTATTAAAAATAAATTCACGTAAAAGACGAGAAAATATAATTATTTTTCGAAACTTCTCTAAGTGTTCTTATTAATGAGAAAACATTTCACATTTCAACCGCAAAAACAATATCTCTACACACACACAACACACACAATCACACTACACACACAGGTGTACCGACTCGGACTTGTCGAGATATAATTATATATTAAAATTTAAAAAGTTATAAATATTAAATATATTACTTATTCTTTTACGCAAAAATAGTAAATATTACACTGTATTATCGAGGAATGAGATGTGAGAAATGATTGTCTGAGGTTAAGCCGTAATGAACCATTCAACCACTAAATTGTTTTGGTATTTGTACAACGCGTCTAAACTCTATGTCAACAAACGTGCAGATTGTTTGGAATTGATGATGTAAATTGGGGAAAAAACATTAAACTGGAACTTCTGTCGTAGTGCCGGGAGGCGTCGTTTGCATTTGCTTATGTTTATTTGAGATTGGCGTTTCTCTCTCTAGAGCTTGCGTCGGTGGTGTTGAGGTTCTCGTAGCCCCACTTTTTACTAGTTTTTCCGTTGGGGGAAAATGATACTCGCAAATGTGTTTTTGAAATGCGTTGCACACACACACAACCACTACACTACACCTACTGAGTGTTTTGTTTTTTGGGACAAAGTTTATTTGCTTCTGAACGTGATATTGATATTATTTGATCATATTGTTTGGATCGATGGGTACGCCATACCCATGTTTGTGAAGATTAATTAGAGTCGATGGTACGGCCTACCCATATTTATGTGATTATTAGAGGGCGGATGGGTACGCCTACCAAGGTTTCGTATGTGTATCCCTGGCCTCTAATTTTAGTGCAGCCACAGGAGTAAGCCCTTATGGGGTGCGTAATTGACATATGGTTATATCTGATTTAGTCGGTGCGATAGCTAATAGTTGTTTTGCATCTATATTCCTGTCATATAGCACTATTGTCCACTGTCTTGAAAGATTGGCACAACTGTTTTGAGAGTTTAAGGTCGTGCAAGTAACAATGTTCAGGTGAGAGTGAAAGAAATAGTTTGGCGCTTTGAGATGATAACAAACTTAGATAGTATCCCGTGTGGAAATTTTTTGAATGTCTTGCTGCTTGTTGTTTAGATTCTAGTACAGAGGATGTTTTGGATTATGGTCCCTGTCCCTGTGGCATATGAATAGTTTTGTAAGAGATTGTGATTTAGTTAGCGATATGGACATCACACGAGGTTGGATGGTCGTTATAGCCACTTGATCCAGTTTATGCAATGTAGTTTTTCTCTTATTTTGTATCTATGTGTTATATTGATCATTAGTTGCAATCCCCTGATTTCCGCCATATTGTTGGGGTGTGACTTTTGTGGTCTTGGTTCAGGACGGAACGATCATATCTTCTTGATGATCAGCGTATTGGTCTTCAGAATAGTAATCTTTAAAATATCTTCATTTAAGCTTCAGAATGCGCGCCTTTTGCTAACTTTCACCAATTACTCCATAATTACTGCAATTCTCAAATATAAACGATTAAGTAACAATTCTTTGCAATAACTATACAAAATGGGTTAATAACATAGGATAAATGATGCTATAAAATAGACGTTATTTGATGTTATCAAATATCCCCACACTTGAATCCTACTTGTCCTCAAGTAGCCTTTAAGAGTTTATAAAAATGTATCCCTAAGGATATTTTCTGTTAAAGCATTTATTCGATCTATTACAAGTACACAACCAAACACCTCACGAAATAGGAAGATGAAAAAACTCAAATCACTCAACTAATCTATGTGGTAACATGTAACTAATCCGGTCAATTGCTCGGTCTTGACGAGTATTCTATCATAAGCTTGTCAAGGATACACATCTCCACCACTAAAGCCAAGGAGTAACAAGTTTATAAAGGTAAATATGGGTTTTTGTATGGAAAGGCGTATGGTTGATCAATCTACAATCTTTCACCAGAAGTACCATTCCAACAAGGCAGCTAAAGCACACATACATGGCCGTAACGACGAAATAGACATGTGTGTTCGATCACATCCCCATTCGAATTTAACCAACAGTTAGGATGAAGAATGATATAGGGTAGGAACCTTCTAACTTTCACCAAAATTCGTAAACCAACGAGGTACAAGACACGCATACATGGCCGTAACGACGGAATAGACATGCATGTTCGTATGAATCCTCATTCGCGAAAAACCAGCGGCTAATCATTAGGTGAGAGGGAAGTAAATTGTTGTTAAATAAAAATCAAGAAACAAATAGATTAAGACTAAGATACAAGTTGCTAGACACTTTTTCCCGACCGTTAACATGATAAAGACACAACTATTTACATCGTCTTGATTATAGATCAAAAACAACAGCTAAAGATTGAGTGATTCCTTAACGGTCAACCTCCTAATCATTTCCCAATCATTTACATACTCTACACGGAAGTTGTGATATCTAACCACTATGGTACAATACTCGACATCGTGATTTTTAGACGTATCAAGAATAATTGATACCGTCACATGTAATTCCTTGCGGTAATGTTCTTTGCGAAACGATATCTTTAAACTTTCTTCTCTTATTGTATTTTTTTTTGCTAACTAAACCTTCAAATCTCGTGTAGTTTCATCACCATCCTTCACGATCATAATAATCCGAAATCTCCTTCGGATAGTTCATCATCGTTCTTCACGATTCACCAATACTTGATGGACGGCAGTAAAATCAAATGATTTTGACTAATAATATATATTCCCATTTGCAATGTGCAAATTTCCAACCGCACCAAAGATAGAAAATTGACACAAGACTGCGTGAATTACAAACTTTACACTTTAAACATACTAGCAACTAAAATTAAGACTTAACTAAACAAGGTAGGTTTAAGGTGTAAGGGTGATTAACAAACAAATAGTTGGTGTAAAAATTCCTAAAGGATTGGGCTCTATGAGTTTTTCTACTGTTCATCACTCTAAAGATAAGTGGAAAAGGTTTAAACCGAGAGTTAACTAACCGGTGGTAGTTAGTTAATAAGGCACACATGTAAAGGCTGAATTTCAGTGTAATTCTAAATTTACCAATTTAAATGCAATTACTCCATCTAAATCTATAGTACTCATCACTGTGGTCTCGAGTGATATACAACCAGTTCTAAAGTCTGACAACATTCACTGCGAACAATTCATATTTTGTGGAATAAGATTGGTTCATTCTTGTCTTAAAGAGCCTTAGGGTATATGACATGAATGGTGCCTTGCTTAAGTAGCCTAATAAAAGCCAAATTTTGGTTGCCTCGATGTGGACTTTATTCTTGATTGCATTTGATCTTTTGAAAAGGGCTAAGAGCTAATTATTGCGTTCTTTACCATCACGCTTTATTTTTGGAATTAATAAGATATCGAAACAAAAGTCTTAAAGAGCCTTCGGGTATATGACTTAAGTAAAATCCTGAGATACAAAAGTAGGATTTGTGGGAGGAAAAGTAAGTACACAATTAATATTTATGAGTAGTGTTAGTGTCATGACTTGTAATTAACGGTGATCTTGTTTTTAAGCTTAGCATGGGAAAAGTGAAAAATCGGGGATGATGAAGTTATCTTTTAGACACTTAATTGTGCTTTTTGTTCTATGATCCTAAAAGTTACCAATGTGGTAATGAAAACATTGCATTATGTCAACACAAATAAATTGTAGTTAGGTAGTTAATAATCAAGAAAATCCATAAAAAGAGAAAAATCTTAGAAAATGGGAAGTCGGGTGTTTTATAACTTGTGATCTCTTATCTTTCTCAATCAAAACTCTTTGCTACTTTTCAAAGGTTTAGTTTGGGGAATTTTCGAGGTATTTGGTTATAAGGCATGTGATATTGCGTGAGGACACACAATCGTTTAGTTTGGGGAATTTTGATAAGTGTAGATTACACATATCTATTTATGCTTAAAAAGGCCCAAATAAACCCAAAACGGATCAAAAATGGCAAAAATGTGCTTGTATCTGAGTTTTATGTGTGCAGGTATGGATATGTCAAATATCACAAGAAATCAGTCAAAAACGAACACGAGAACGGATGAGTGATCAAGAAGCTAAAGATCTCAAAGCCGAAGCCAGAGAAATCATGCCTCAGCCTTCTACAGTCAATTGCAAGAAACCACAGTCAAAACCAAAACCCCATTCCATTGTTTCCATAAACCACAAGGGGTGAATATTCAATTTACCAAAGTTGATTATTAACTTGAAATAGTGCTTTATAAACACAAGGGCCAAAGATGCAATTATCTTATTCTTACAAAAAGGGCGCGGGTCAATGCCGGGTCAAACTACCCATGGGTACACCTTTCAACCAATCACAATGCAAGCCCTAACCCAATTACCCGAATCCTAACCCAACCCTAACCCGACCAAACCCACCCCAACCCGGCTACTATTATAACTCGATAACACTTACTGTTACTCACTTTTACCCAATTTCGATTTACCTCTCTCACTCACACCGAAACAACTCAAGAACACCCAAACCCACATGAACCCTAATTAGTTAACCCCTCACCTCCACGATAATTAACCTTGGGGTTAACAACCCTCTCACAAATCCTAACCCATCCATCACTATCAAACACCCCTTAACCCATGCCATCCTGGCATAATCCATCGATTTCATTGGATGATGTGACGTATGTGAGTGTATTCACTCACATATCTAACACACTGTCCACATCATCGATCCGGGTTGATACTCATTTAATCCTACGATTGAGTTTCAAGGAGAGAGAAGAGATTGGAGGGTCAAGATTGAAGCAAGAAGAAGGATCTAGAAGGTATGAGAGCTCAAGGTTTTGGGTATAAATACCCGGCTCATTCCAGCCAAGAGGAGTTAGTTTTTTTAGATTTTATTTTAGTTAATTTTTCTGTTTAAATTTTTAGATTAATCTTTATTATTGTATTTTTCTTTAATGTAATCGTGCTTCATCAAGTTGTAATAGCAAGTTTTTTATCATTAATAAAATTCTATTTTCACTTAAATCCAAATTCTCTTTTATTTAATTCTGCAAATTTGGATTTGTGTTTGTTATTATTTGTTGATTATTGAACAAGACTCGAAAAACATGGAATGGATGGCTGCTTGTTTTTCGAGGGGTTAATGCTGAGGGTCAGCACATAGGATTAGATTAGGTGTTTGATTTAGGGCTTATGTGGATTAAGCCATAAGCCCCATTCAGCTTATTTTCTTTCCTGTTCATGCTGGATAAGTTTGTTTTATATTTTGTCTTTAGACTTGTTTTACATTTTCACTTTTTTCTGTTTCTAAATAAGCTGTTAAGTATTAAATAAGCTGTGGTATTGCTTAATGTTGATTAAGTAGATTTTGTAAGTAGTGAAAATCTCCCAAGAGCTTAAAATTTGCTTAGTTGATTTAGTTGAAAGATAGATTATTCAGTTGAATAAGCTTATAAGCTGATAAGCTTATTAGCTTATTTTTAATAAGTATAAGTTGAGTTTAAAGTAGTTTGAGCTTTTAATAAGCTGTTTAATAAATCAAAATGGATGCTGTTTGATAGTTGTAAGATGGTTCAGGGACCTGTTTTGCCTGATTTAATAGTTTCTGTTAGTTATTAATTTACACTGTTAGTCCTTGTTAGTTACTCTGTTAGTCCCTAGTTTATTACATCGTTAGTCCTTTGTTAGTTTATAGTTTATTCTCGTTAAGTCCTTAGGTCCAGGGACTGTTTCTGCCATTAGTCAAAACTTTGTGTGTTTTATAAACTTTATCTTTACACCGCCTACCCTTAACTTTCGAAAATGTCACTTTCGGCCCATGTGTTTGGGCTGTTTTAGTTTCAGTTTTATAAAATAGTTTTTATTAAAATATAAATTAGGTTTTTAGTTTAATTAGTCAAATTAGTTTTTAATTAGTGGATTAAAATTGGGGCTTTTTATAAAATCTATTTTCTGCACTTTTTCTTGTTTTAAACGGGTCGTCCTTCTATTCGTTCTCACAAGGTTAGTGCACAGTCATGTGACCTATTTTGATTTATTTACATGGCACATGACCATGATGTCATGCTGACGTCACATCTTCATAACTTTTATTAATTAAACTTTGGGCTTAAATTGGGCTTATGCTTATTTGGGCTGGTCCGGCCCATTAAGTGGATTACAGGCTGGCCCAATAAGATCCGAAGGCACCGTTGGACTCATTTTCTCGTGCTCTTTCCGATCCCGTGCTCGGTTTAGTTTGGTTTTGTTTTTATTTTTTGTCCATTTCTTGATATCCTTACCTGAGCAACAAACATACAAAAACCACAAAAACAAGCATATATTTCAATATTTAATTTATATTTTTGGTCAATGGGGTTCGTTTTTACGAGGCAAAAGGTATGTATAAAATAGCAAATACCAAATAGATCTAAAATTTAAAAGTTAACTAAGTTTTTGTTTTTCTATTGTTTTCTTTTTATGGCCTTAAGACTCATTGATATGTGTGAAAACACATATACTTTTTATATCAAAATATGCCCTTAAAAGACAAAATTATGCTTAAAATATTTGTATATTGCTTGTTTTGTCTTTGTGATTGTGTAGGTAGGATTATAGGCAAAATTTCCCAATAAAAATGGTCAAAACCGGTACAAACAGGAGGGGGGGGGTGGGAGGGGCATGGGAAAGGAAAGATAAATGACACGAGCCGAAGAATACTATAAAAGTCAAAAAAAGATCAAACCCTTTAGGTCCAACCAAAGTCAACGCACAAAATGACAAAACCCAAATTTCCCAAAACAGTCCCTCAAAAAAAACCAAATTGCAAAAATAGTCCCTAAACCCTAATGGTGTTAACTCTTTAATTTATAAAGAGTTAACACCCGTAAACTCTTATATAAACCCAAGCCCGAAACAAACTTACCCAAGCCCAATTCCATTGTATAAGCCCAAAGTCAAACTATTTTTAACCCTGGGTGAGCGCGTGGAAGTCAAGTGTGTGTGACACACCATCGGCCTTTTTATAAAAGTAAAAATGCAGGAAAGGCTGTTATTACTATTCATTGTCTTCTTCAATTTACCCCAAGTCAAATCATAGGGCAAATGCAAATTGGATACGTGGCTTAGTAATTCAAGCACCAAAGGACATGCTGGCAGAGTTACACATCACCAAACGCTCTCATTGGTTAAAACCCACAAGGAGAATGCCACGCGGATGAAGAAAACACACCAAGGGCTAGATTTTTGTACTAAAGTACGTACAAAAGAAGCACATAAGGGCCAACTCACGGATGCCACGCTGGCAATCCGGTGCACTCACAACAACAATCCAAGGGCCACAAAATAGAGATCCAATGATTGGCCAAGATTCAAGGGCAGGGATTATGGAACAGCATCCCTAACAAACTTCAAGTCCTAAAGCTTTCTCTGAATGCTATAAATAGCCCCTCACATTCACACACACATAACTAGTTTTAGCTTTAAAATTTAGCTTATGTATATTTTTTTTTAGCATTTAACTTTAGCTTTTGTAAGTTTTCAAATTCATGTTATTGTAATTCAGTTTTAAACTCTTGTAATTAGTTTTTCAAGTTCAATGAAATATTAGTGTTCCTTTATACAATCTGTCATAAAGCTCTTAAACATTTTCAAATGTTTTCAGTCAACTATTCCAAAAACTCCTAATAAAAGCACATATACAAGCTCTTTTGAGTCTCTAAGCTCAAATTGACTCATAAAAAAGCATCTAATCTAATTAAACTCTTATAATCATTCTATAACCCTTTCTAAAATGAAATTTGAGCTTTTGGAGATAAGCTACAATTAAGAGCTTATGGGACTAACTACTTATCATTGAAAAGCTAGAGCGTAGAATATAGCTCCTTGAGCTTATGCCTTTTTTACTAAGGTTTTACTATAAGTTAACTTGTACATTCAAGTAACTTAGTTTAATAAGTTTTCATTTGCTTATTTACTACTTAAACTCTAGCTTATTTGTGCTTAATTTTGTTCATTATACTTATTAATCTGTATTACTATCTTTTTTAGCTTTTTATAGCATAAAGTCTTAGTTTTTCATAATTTGTCCTAAAAATTCTATAAAAAAATGCAAAAACGAAAAATTACATGATTAGTAGCTTATTGTTTATGGCTTAATTTGCTTATATTTTTATGCTTATAAGGTTGTTATAATCAGTCTCATTATCTGGTTAACAATTTTATAAAAAACCACTACTTTAAATCTACTTAGGCTCAAATTGATTTTATAAAATAAGGGGTGTTTTGGATCCAGCAGTACTAACCATTAGTTAGTAACTTGCTAATTTTATATCAAAAATGACCCATAAAAGATAAAATTGTGCTTAAAATGCTTGTATATTGCTTGTTTTGTCTTTGTGATAGTGTAGGTACGGATATTGCAAAAATCACAAGAGAACGGTCAAAACCGGACAAACACGGACACGGGAAATGAAAGAGAATACAAGAGCCGGAAGAATTCTATCAAAGGTCAACAAAAGTCAACCCTTGGTCAACCAAAGTCAACACATAAAATGACAAAACCTAAATTTCCCAAATTAGTCCCTCAAAGAAAACCAAATTACAAAAAGAGTCCCTAAACCCTAACGGTGTTAACTCTTTAATTTATAAAGAGTTAACACCCGTTAACCCTTATAACAAAACCCAAGCCCGAGCCCAAAACCTTACCCCGGCCCAAAACCCTTTATATAAAACCAGGGTTAAAAGAAAAGTCAAACTTCCCCTTTTATAAAAGTAAAACGCGGGAAAAGGAGTTACCACTATTCACCTTCTTCCCCGTTTTACCTCGAGCTCAAACCAAAGGGCAAATTAAAATTGGCCATGTAGAGAGACAATTCAATTACAAGGAATGAGTGGGCAGAGTAAAACGTCATAAGAGCCTCTTATTAGTTATAGAATAAGCTTGCATAAGCCATTTCCCCACAAGAATCCAAGAGCTTATCTAAAGATAAGCTCAAAGATCCCTGTAGGGACTGTTTGGTTTCAATGTTTTCATAAGAGCTTATTGTGATTTTCAGCTTATTGTTTTTGTTTCTATGCTTGTTTCTGAGATTAGGTTAGCTTATTAGGTTAGGTTTAGTGTAAGAATAGCTTATTAAGTCTTAGGTTAGCTTATTTCATGATTTCAAGTTCTTAAGTTCTTTATAAAAGCTAAAAAAGAAGGTTTACATTTTTCTGTCTTTTCAGTTATTTTCTAGCTTATTTAGGGCTTTTCATATAAAGTTTTTTTATTAAAAATGCTTATTTTCAACTTTTTTAAAACTTTGCTTTTATAAGTTTAAAAAAAATAAAAAAAAGGGGAAGGTGGAAATCGGGGGTGAGCAAGACTCGAACCCCCAACCTCAACACCCTCTACCCTTTTATAACAACACACACCACACTCCACTACCAACGCGCCCTGTGGTCTTTTTCGTTATTCCTTTGCAATATTTAATATTTATACACGTTTTCTCCTATTTAGCTTATAAGCTGTTATAGCTTATTTCGTAGCTTATTCATTAAGCTGTGACCCCAATCTTATTTTTCCTAGGACCGTATTAGTTCAAGCTATTTTCTGTATTTTTTTAGAATTTTTATAATTAGTTTAGTATTTTTAAACATTTATTTTTATTAAAAACTTTAAAAAATCATAAAAAATAGAAAAATAATCAAAAAAATATAAATCTTTTTTAGAAAATTTTCTTTTATCGTAAAGTTTCTAGGAAAATTAGTTTTGCCTTCGTAGGATTTAATTTGCAAAATTTCATTTTTTAAAGAACGGGATTCGTTCCCGTTTACATTTTTCGTGTTTTAAAGCTCATTTCAACTCCGTTTTTGTTCTAGTTTTCTTTAAACTTACTTTTTAGTCAATTAGAGTCCATTTAAAAAGAAAATCTTAATTTAGGTTTAATTTTAGAAATTTAGGGTTTTTAACTGCCGTTTAGGGTTCCCGTTTTGCGTTTTTAGTTAAAGTTTGATTTCCAGTTATTTGCTTTCGTGCTTAATTGTTATCATTTGCTTATTTTAAATTGTAGAAGTAGATAATCAAATCAATCTTTGTTTCCAATTCAAATCATTGTCTGAACATCAAACGTGGTTTCAATTTCACAAATCGTTGGGGAATAACGATTCGGGAATCATACTTTCCGATTAATATACGTATTATATTATATATATATTTGAAGATTTTCCTTTTTACCTTTGTCCTCAAGGGTAATTTGGTAATTTCCATCATATTATATATTATTTTAATACGTGTATAAGATTGCTTCAATCAGTTTCACCAGAACGACAAAACTAGTCGAAAAATTAAGACAAGAATTTGAATAAGCAATAAGTCTAAGAATTTGTATGGCAACATCTGAATATATGAAACTGGAGGTTCAAATATTGAACAAACTTAGACTTGAGCGGTTGTTCCAAGCTTTACGGACTCACGGTTTAGGAGATAAGTTGAAAATGGTGAAGAGGTAGAATCCAGAAAATCATCAAGAAGCCAAGAGTTTATTGATTTGTGGTTATTGTTGCCTCAAAGTTTTCTTTTTATCACTGGTGTTGTGATTGTGCATTCTTTAGTCATGCTTTTGATTTAGAGCTCTATGCGGGCTATGTATGTGATGCTCTAGTAGCATGGGCGGTTTGGGCTAGGATGCCATTGTCACCCTGGATTTCATCTTGTTTCAGTATGATCTGGATTTTTGGGAGAGTGTAGCGGTTCCCGCTAGCACCCTTATGCGTGTGTATCTTCTTCGTTTCCCCTTAGTTTGAATATTACTTATACTTGTTATGATCTTTAACTTTAAATCAACATGATGACATTTTACAAATCATTGATTTTGACCCATGAATCATTTTAAACACTTATCAAAAAAATTTATGTTATTCTATAAATTTTGCTAATCTTAAATCATTTGAAAATATTTATGCAACCCCAACTAAAATGATATTTTTATAAATAAAGGTGATTTTCAAATTAGAATTCCACTTTGATTTAACCTTTTGGAAGAAATTTTGATTGGACTAATCGTCACCCTTAAAAATGTTGAAATTTTTGGATAAATAATCGAGTTGGACTATTTGAAAGTAATCTTATTTGACTACATGGAAAGAGTCTCATGTTAGTCATGGTGACCGAGTCGTTCCGTAGAGAAATGCCAATGGTATTGTTCGGAATGAGCGTGTCTAGATAAGAGCGAGATTTAGGTCATTGCGAATTAGATCGGTAGTTTGTTGTGGAGACTGATTGTCGAGAATTGATGTTGGACGGTGTGTTAGCAAGCGAGTACGGACTTGAGTCACCTAAGGTGTGGACCGGACGCTTGTTATAGCGAGACTTAGTATGAAGTCGGATTGAATATCCGCATGCCGTATAACGGCGAATTTTTAAGAACTAGTATTGGCATAGAATGTCACTGTGAATGGATATATATTTACATATGCCCGGTAGTTTATGTGATAAATGAATGAGATTGGTTAGATGCTGAAGTACCGAGAAAACCTGATACCGACATTGAGAAAAGATCTCCTTAAGGTCATAAGACCCCAAAGTGGATGAAAATAGGGTTTTGATAACTTCGATATTAGATGTACGAAATGGAGAAGACTTCTCCTACATCAAATGTGTGTATTACCTTGGTTATGCCGACTAATGGCGGTAAAGGAAATTTTCCTACGTTAGATGTAAATTATTCTTGTTGGATCAACTGATAGTCGTGAAGAAGACTTCTTTCCCCGAAACAAAAGGTTGTGGTAACATTGTTCGACCTAAGTGTTCGATTGTCAAGGATTGAGAAAGAGTCCTATGCGATGCTCCACCTATGATTGGGTGTAGTGATTCTTACTCCTTGATTGAAAGGACTCTAGTCGCGTGAAGCCAAGAGAAAGGATCAGAACCCTAATGGGACCCAATGGCGACATCCGTCACCATTTCTGAAAGGGGGACAATGGAAATGGCTTACGCCTCGAGTCGAAGGGAATGAAGTGGGAATTCAGAATAAATCTCCTAGTGAATGCACGTGGATTATTTAGACTTACGTAGTCTATACGTCTGATGACCGATACAATGCGTTGGGATTGAACCAATCATGATAATCGTCGAATAAGGGACAATTGAAATCGCCGTCTTTGAAGGCACGATTATTGAATCCTTGATGCTCGAATAAATTCTATTGATCATTTATGTTTCCTTGTGGAATTAACACCGCCGAATTATGCGCAAAATGTGCTCTACGTGTTATGTACTTTGGTTAATGGTAAACGCTCAGATCGCTTTAGTGTTGCCAATGATGTGGCTTAGATTTTAAAAGAATGGGTACGCCTACCTAAGGTTTATTGATTGGAATGACTTGACTATTTAGCAAGCATGGTATTGTTGGTTAGGACTTAGCCATGATTAAGTTAGAATTATTGTCAGAATGGCTTGACTATTTAGCAAGCATGGTATTGTTGGTTAGGACTTAGCCGTGATTAAGTCAGAATTATTGTCAGAATGGCTTGACTATTTAGCAAGCATGATATTGTTGATTAGGACTTAGCCGTGATTAAGTCAGAATTATTGCCAGAATGGCTTGACTATTTAGCAAGCATGGTATAATGCGAAATAGGATCGGTGGAATCTCCGCTGCCTGAATATGTGGAAAAGTATGTAAACTAAATTGTCTAAATGTTATTGTCTGATATATGATATGGTATGGATCGGCTGGATATGCCTACCCATGGTTTATTTACGAAGGCTTCATGGTAAGCTCGCATGGTTTATTTGTAAAGGCTTCATGGTAAGCTAGCATGGTTTATTTGCTAAGGCTTAATAGTAAGCGAGCATGATGTGTGGTAATTGTCGCCAAAGCTTAATTATAAGCGGACTTGACGAAATGCCTAAGTAAAGCTAGGCCAAAATGTGAAGTCTCTATAAAGTGGCGAATATGTGAATATGTGATTATGTATAATTAGTGCTATAGTGCGTTCGATGGAGATATGTATACTCCGGATTATTTTCGCAACCGATGGTGCATTATTTAATGAGACCGGGAGGGCGACATATGTTTTGGTTTTGGATAATGATGTATATTTTGGTTTTGGTTAGCGATGTATGTTTTGGTCTTGAGTGGCGATGTGCGCTTTGTTTTGTTGGCGTGATCACCAAACTAAGATTTGGTTTGATCTTTCGTTTAAAGTCTTCCTTTGAGAACGACGTGATGCTCTTTCCCGGATATTTCCGTGGCTTGATTATGTCCTCTTTTGACAAGAGCGATCGCGTATATGTGTATACTTCGTTGGTAGATTTACCATTGTTTTTGCGTTGATTTTTCGCCTCGTATTTAGCGAGGGTAACGTCGCGTATTCGTCGCGTGAGAACGCATGAGTTCGTTCGAAGAAGAAAGCTTATATCTCAATGAGTGAGTTTAGGACGAGTAAGTAAGATTGAGCACCGAGACGGCACTCCCTTAAGGTGGGTAGAATGTAACAACCCGCGTTTTAGGCCGACGATTATCTCGAGCCGTTATTTATTTTCTACGAATGAGTTGGAATAATCATTTTTCGTTTTGGGCGATTTGATAAAAAATATTATTTTTGGCTATTTCGCAAGCCGTGCTTCAAATTTCTATTCGTTTGAGCGTTTGAGAAAATTTGAAAATTTCATATTTTTGCTCCGAGAGCGAAGTTATATTTATTTTAGTGTTTTATGGCTTTCTCCTAGTTTTCGTAAAAACCGTGTTTAAAAGTCGTGCTTTACGTGGTTTAACATTTTATTAAATGTTTTAAGAATAAAATAACGTCTACGAAAGAAAAATAATTACGAAATTATAAAACTCGAGCCCTTTTGGTCGGTTATAAACCCGAAACCAACACACTTGTGTTATAGATTATAAACTTTGAAGGACCAAATGCGTCACAAGCCCAAAGTGTTCCCCTATATATATACTAACACACACACCATTTTTATTTTTATGAAGATTCACTTCTCCCCCCTCCTGTTGCACCGTCGGACACTAACACCACCATATCAAAACAAACATATCCCCACTTGAATTTTCGACATGCAACAAGTATTTCACTAGATTTAATTTGGTTCGAGTTCTTATCGAAGTGGGTTAAAAATACTGTCGTTGGTGTTAAGTAAAGAAATTATTAGAAGTGGGTTTTGTTAAAAAAATTCGGTTTTGGTTGTTCGGGATGCGTCCGAGTTCGGTAAACTGAGGGGACGAGTGTGTGTCGATTTCGATCTTGCTTTCTTGGCTTATTGTAAGTATTTTTAAGCTACTTTTGAATATATTTCGATTTGTATTGCGTTTTGATTATTGCATGTGATGGAATCCGAGAATCTTGCGTTAGACTAAGTGATTGAAATCGAGTTAGGTGATATTAAATAGGCTAGACAATGTTGATTTGATGTTGTCGGAAGCCGAAAATGTGGTTTTGATGGGTTTCGAAAAGTATAAATTCGAGCAGAAAGTTTGACTCGTATTTCGAGGTTCGAGATTTTGTAAAATCTAATTTTTTTTATTTATTTAGAAAAACGATAGTGTTCGTCCTAATGAACGTTTCGATATGTGGATCGTCCCGTAACTCTTAAAAACGTAGAAGTTACGGCGAAAACAAGATTTGAAAATTTATGAACTATTTTCAGCTCTTATTAATTAATTAAAGTCTGACAGAAAATTAAACGTCCGATTTGAGCACTTTCGATACCATTTTAGCCTTCCAGCAAAACACGAAAGTTGTCCGGAATGTCGTTTTACTTTGCCTTAAAGCTTGTTAGTTTTAAAATCGCATGATAACGGGTCAAAACTAAAAGTCAAATTTCCGCAATATATTTAAAATGTAATAGTTCCAGCAGAATCTTGCAGGGGCATTTTCTTCATTTTCCTTCGAGTTTCAGGTATCGGCTAAAACTAAAAAGTTGTCTCAAACGTCGTTTTGCATAAAATCTCTTTAGAGTCTGAGTCGTGAAAATGTGATATAGCGGGTCGTTTTGGACGGGTCAGATTTAGAAAAAAGTATATATATTTGTAAAAGTCAAATGAAGTCTAACGTTGACTTTTGAAAGTCAACGGGTCGATATGAGACTTGTTGGGGTTTTTTTAAAGATGGGAACCACTATTATTATTACGATCATGATATTTTGGGTTTGATGACTTTAATGAACGAGGGCGTTTCTAAAATTAGAAACTTACCGAAAATAGAAAGTTTTCAATAAAGTGATACAACTTATGTTTGAAAGAAAGATAGTATCTAAAGTATACTAAGTGTTTGGTTTTAGGTCGCGCAAGAGGATTTCTCATCACATGATTTCTATCATTGCGATGTACGCATCATTCGATCGTACTTCATTATATAGTAACCGAGCGACAAAATTATAGGTCGCGGTCGAGTTCGTTATCGGTGACGTTTCTTGATTGATTGATTATTGATCGTGGTCTTCGATCAAGGTGAGTTTATAGCCTCGCTTTTGAACTGTCTTTCAATGTTTTATAAACCCGCGAGGGGGATACATGCATGTTTTGAAAAGTGAACACAAGTCGTTTTATACGCACTTGTTGTTGTTTTGGAAAATAGAACACAAATAACATTATGCGTACTTGTTGTTGTTCATCCTGAAGAGTTGAATGCAAGTAGTTTTAAATGTACTTGTTGTTGCTTGTTTTATAAATTGAGCATAAGCAGTTTTATACGTGTTGGATGTTGTTGTTGCGAAAAATAGAACGCAAGTGTTTTGAAATGATAATATGATTTCATTGTCATGAGTTGAGTTTCTTTGGAAATCAGTTTTAATAAATAAATTTTCAATTTACAGATTTGGTTAGAGATCTGATAACGATTTTTAAGGTGAGTTCATAGCCTCGCATTTAAACTGTTTTAAATGTTTTATAACCCGCGAGGGGGTACATGTTGTTTTGAAAATTAAACGCGATGTGTTTTGATACGTGATATGATTTCATTGCTATGAGCATATGCCTTTTACTGTGTGACCGTTAATTACCGAGGAGGTAAACGCTGAATGCATTAAATAGATCTATTGGGTTTGACAACCCTGTCTGGGGTCTGAATCCGATGGTGAACACCCTATAACGGACATTTTGTATTCAGACTAGGGGTGGTGGCATACTTCCCGGTCAGTATTTTATCCTAAATGATAAATGTGTTAAGGTTCGGTACACGGGCTCATGTTAGTGGAAATCATGATATAACTTGCCTTGCAAGCAATGTTATAATTGTTTTTGTGGAACCGAATATTGCGTTCTGACTGTTATTTGTAAACTCTATGAATTCACTCAACGTTTTGTTGACGTTTTTAAGCATGTATCTCAGGTCTAAGAGCTGTTGATGGCTTGGAAGGAACGGAACGCGGATATCAGGGATTGTGTCTCGGTGAAAATTTGTACATTTTATAAAAATGGGATTTGTAAGAAAGTCGTGCTGCGATTTATTAGAAAAGAAATTTCTAAAGTTATTTGGGACCTATGTAACTCTAATTTTCCTCATATAAATCAAATAAATTTTGTTTATAAACGTGTCATTTGATCGTTACTGGGACTCGTGTGCATGTATTATGAAGTAGCACCCCTAATGTTGTATTTCACTGCGTATCGTATTTTGGGAGTGTTACAGGGTGGTACAGACACGATTGTAGCGTAAAGAAAGTCGTTTTTAAAACGTGGACTACAACATTTTTAGTAAAAAATTTCATGATCTTCACCGTTGTTCGATATCCGCTCGCGTGTAGTTTTTGGATCCTTATATGCCTTGTGTGATGCCTTAAGTATATAGCAATCTATGTGCGTGGAGCAAGTTAATACATTGGTATAGGAATTAGAATATTATATATATATAAAAATATATATATAAAAATATATAATAATAAGATATATATATATATAATATATATATATATACGGCATCCGTTCTATGATGTATGGTCATATATATAACTTGGTATTCACTTCTCGCAAAAAGTTTAATTTCTTTCAGCATTTAATGCGATATAATGAAATCATCCTAATATATGATGAGCATAATTTCAGATACGATTAAAAATATGTATTTACTAATATAAGTATTTCTTTTCTAGTAGTATCGTGGGCGAACCCTTGTCACCTGACCGTGTGTTCGACTTCCCTATGGACGAGCTTGAGCCGCATCCTGCATATGACTTCTTTGCGTCTGGACCGCCGCCCGATTATGTTGGTAACCCAAACAACATGAACGGGTGGATTGAGCCAGACGTGCCATTGTTAGGAGAGCTGGGCGAGCCTCTAGGAGCTGAGGTAGACGAGCCGATGGTTGACCCGGTGGTCGATGAGATTGCTGAGCCGATAGTTGGGGTATAGGAGCAGATGGTCGCCCTAGTAATGGACATGGAGGGGGACCTAGCGGTACTATTTGGTGATGACGATTTTAGCGATGATGGCCCCGATGATGACGAGGATGATGAGGAGGTTTGGGAGGTGAACGAGGAGTGGCTGATGGTACCCGTCACGCCACCTCCGATGCCAGTTATGCCCCCACCGAGCACTTACGAGGTAGGAGGTCCATCTACTGCTGCTGCTAAGGGACATTCCCTTACCCTCCTAGCACCTGGAGTTTATGTGCCTCCATCAGTGATCGAGGATTTATGTACCCGCATGGGTAATCTGGAGTATGGTCATGGGCAGCTAGTGAAGAAGGTGATCACGGTGAGCGATGCTGAGGTGGCTGATGGCATTGCTATTGGAGAGATTGGTCCTAGAGTTTCTGCTATAGAGGGACAGGTACAGGTTATGGCATCTTGAAATTGTTCAATCTGTAGTAGTTCTTGGAGTCAGGTCAGTACCCAGATAGAGCTTGGGGGGGGGGGGGAAGGGGTGAAAGGGGGAGAGGATCAGCAGGATAGCTACCCAGACGAGATTAGATTATTTTCGGAATAATTCCAGCATGTGCAGACTTAACAGGCCATTGTTGCACATATAGATGTAACAGATTCAGCAACTTCAGACTTTTGGTTGCCGAGATTAGAGTGAGCCGTAAGAGTAGCTTTGATGCAGTGCATACTTAGTGAATAGATAAACGCCTGCCAATTTAGAGAGTAGAACCAACCAGGGCCTCAGTAGTCCTGTTCTAATGTTTCCTGATTTTTGTTGGGATTAATGACAATTTTTGTATGGTGCACTAAACTGCTAATGCCATTTAGTGAGGTACAGTGCTGTCGGGTGTCATTTTTGTAATTTTGAAACACAGAGCCTTTCGATAATCATGTAGGATTTGGTAGTAAGAACACTTAAGAAATCATTATTCATTGAATGTATCGGTCCTAGGAACCGAAGAATTGTAATAATAATTTCTAGGGGGAATTTTGGTTTTTATGATTATCACCTTGTTTATTATTATAATGGCTTATGGAAGATTTCTGGTTCTATCTTTGGATTAAATTTTTTTGTGATTGTGGATGTTGTTGCCCTTAGTGATCTTGTTACTAGATTGACTTGACCTTGAGTGTTGAATGATTCCAGTTGGCGAATCCGTCGCACATGTATGATACTTGCATGCATAGTCCATGAGTGGGTATTATTTTTGATACTTGTCGAGACTCGTTGACCAAACCATATGGAAATGATGTTTTGTAAATTGATGATTTTAAAACTATGGATCGCAATAACGAATTTGTGTGTTGAACGAATGTCTTTGCGCGAATTGTACCGATTTTGTTGTATAAACTGTTTGTGTAAACAATGGAAAATGTGTTTTCAAATTTCATAAACTGACCCTGTGGTGTCAAACAAATATTTTTTTTACAAAAAAAAACATATAACTAAATAAATGAATAATGGGAATGGAGGATGGAATGATGCTATCTTCTTTCCTTTCTTTTGAAACAATTATATTTTTATTTTTATTTTAACTTTTTTTTATATACCGAGAAAATGACTTACGCGTGTAGCGTACAAAAAAAGGAACGTTTTGACAAGGATGGACGTGACGTCGTTTGGTCCTCAATTATGCATAACTTGATCAACTATGCATAATTTAGGAAGAACCACGCTATGTTGGGTAAATCGTCACCCTTAAAATGCTAGATAATTGGGATAAATGTTTGGGTCAAGCTTTCGGAAGGAGAAAATGTTTTTACCCCTGCTACGGATTCTTGTGCAAGTAACCTTACTCCTATTGACTGCATGGAGAGAGTCTCATGTGAGTCGTTGTGACCGAGTCGTCCCGAAAGGAAAATACCAACGGTATTGTTCGGAATGAGTGGGTCTAAAAAGGAGTGAAGTCCAGTTCATGGTAATGTAGATCGGCAGTTATTAAAGAGATTAGGTGATGAGATACCAAGAAACCAAATGCCGACGCTGAGAAGGGATCTTCTTGGAGTCGCAAGGTTTCCAAGGTGGGTGGAAGCCAAGGTGGTTAGTTCCGAGGTTCAAACTAAGGAATGGAGAAGACTCCTCCTACATCAAATGTGTGTTGCCATTGATGTAGCAACCGATGGCCGTGAAGAAGACTTCTTTCCCCGAAATGGAAAGTAGTGGTAGTATAGTTGTGAACATACCTGGATCGTCGAGGATTAGAATAAGATACTAAGCGACCCCTGACTCAAGGTTAGGTGGGTAGTGGTCCTTACCCCTTTGATCGTAGCGACTCAATGTGCGAATATAAGGGTGAAAAGATTAGAGAGATTCTAGCCGAATGGCGACATCTGTTCCCATCCAGGAGAAACAATCAAAGTAGCTAACGCCTTAAGTTGAACAATATTGAACTAGGAATGAGCGTAATTGTCTCGATTTTATTAGTTGAGTCAGCGTTAGGACCGAGTCGAATATGCTAGTCACGGTGCGGAAACGTTGAAGTTGGAATTTCGATCTTTGTCAGAATCTTTCTTGATGATCATTTTATGAACTTTGAGGTTCCCGATAAGCTCATCAAGAGATAGTGACGTTAAATCTTTCGACTGTCAATCGCCGTGACCTTTGCTCTCCATTTAGGATGTAGAGCCCTAAGAAACTTCTTTACGTAGTTTTTGCTAGAATAACCTTCATCAAGAGCTTTAAGACTAGTAATATTAGTATTAAATCTAGAAAAAACACTATCTATAGATTCGTCTTTAGAAATAACAAATTGTTCATATTGTTGAACCAAAAGGTCGATCTTATTATCTTTGACTTAGCTATTACCTTGATGGGTGATTAACAAAGTTTTCCAAATTTCTTTTGCCGTATTACACATGAAAATTCTTTCATATTATTTTCTAGGCAAAGCATTAAAAATAACCATTTTAGCTTTATTATTTTTTGCAAGTTTCTTTTTGAGATCATCGGTTTGTTTTTCAAAAAGGATAACCTCATCTAATTTGGTTTCTGGATTTTGTACAATAGGCTGAAAATCACCATCGGTAATATCATGCCAAAGATCTAGATCTTTTGATTTAACATATGTCTCGAATTTATTTTTCCAATAAATAAAACTATCACTTTTAAAAACTGGTGGTCTTTGCATGGATTGTCCTTCTAGATATTTGTCGGAATCTATAGATCGATCTAAGCTTTAAAATACAGTATATTTTAAAAATTCTGAGTGACCTTGGCTTCTGATACCAATTATAGGAAACTAAAGGGGGGGGGTGAATAGTTTACTAGTTAATTATCCGTTTTAAGACTTTGCTTATAAAATGGTTTGATTCGAGTTGTATGTCAATCAATCAACAATATGAATCACAACTAAACTATATAATGTAATGAACTAAATAAACAATAACAATATAAAGAGATAAGGAAAGAAACGATCAAACCAAGACACCAAGATTTATAGTGGTTCGGCTACGAAGCACCTCTTCGCCCTACTCCACTCCCCGAGTACTCCACTCGAGATTTCACTATGTCAACAAGCTCCTTTTAGGCGGAGAAAACCGTTTACACGTCGCTTACTTTCTTTTCCGACACTAAGCTAGATGTCGAGTCCTAATCTTAGCTAGAACCAATCTAAGACTTCACTAAGTCTTTACACACTCACAAGATATATACTCTTGGATTGACACACAATCCAATTTACACAAATACACAATTTACACTATTGGATCTACACACAATCCAATTTACACAACACCACAAAGAAAATATAATGAAGATTTGTGATCTTGAGGAGGAGGAAAGAGATCACTTGATAACAATTCGTTTCTAGATGAATACGATTGTTCTTCTCTTGCACTTGATTAGAAGAAGGGAGGAAGAGGGAATTAATCACTTGAAACAAGATCAAGATATGTTAGTGATCAAGATATGTGTTTGAGAAAGAAAGAAAGAAGAGAGAAAAGTAGATCTGAGAAAATTCATGGCAAGAGGTTTTTTTTAGATTGGGTGGCCCAGTATATATAGGAGACAAAAAGATTTGTTACTCTGCTGGCGGTCCCGGTGGTCCCTAATATGTTAGGGGGCCGCCAGGCCTATAAGGGGGTCGCCCGTAGAGTACGCTCCTCTTTTTGTCTTTTAGTGGGGAAGGTGTTATCTGTTTTGGAACCTTCCATTTTGGGGGGAAAAATCTGATTTCAAATTTATTGTTTTAATAAAACATTTCTTTTATGAATAAATATTTTGTGTATATATTTTTGTTAATATACTTTTGTAGAAATGTAAGGTTTAAGAAAAAAAATTTCTTGATCACTAATCATGTTTAATGATTTATTTATCCATATATTAAGTGATTAATCTTAGAAATAGAATTTTACGGTTAGTAATTTATAAACGTTTAATTTTATCATAAACATTTTTACATTTTCTTATTATCAAAACTTCAAGAGGTCAAAAAACATAAATAACGTTTTTAGACATTATTTGTATTAATAGTTATGATTCTATTGGATAGTATATGGACAAGTAGACTACTAGTGTATGAATCATCGTTAAGCAGTAAGTGGGTAAAGTCTCTATGAGCTAGGGTTTAACAAGATCACCATTGCTTTAATCCCTAAGATAGATTATAATCAGCAAATAAAAAATGGTTTATACGGATGCTTTAATTGTGACAGAATTAATGTGTCTAGGTCTTAGGATGAAGTCCCGCCTAAGTCTAAGAATGATATACCACCTCGAGATAAGTAATCATTGCACTGAATAAACAAACCAACTTCTAATCGGATTAATGATGGCTAATATAGTTTTCTATCATAAGGCTTGACCGCTCTTTTATCTTTTGTTAATTTGCTTGAGTGGGTTAAAGTGTCTTGAATTGATTGTAGTCACCATCAAACCCATGCCAGTCTCTCAGGATGAAACCTCCCTTTTACCTGTTAGAATTAGGATTAGAACAATATAGGATTAGCATAGGTTTGACTTAAATTAGAATTAACTTAGATTAGTAAACCAAAATATTAATAAATTGAGAGATTTAACCTCGCTTCAAGTGTTCGACACCCTACTTACCATGAATCTACCACCGACCGGGTACACTGCCCGTTAAAGTGTTGTTTTTGGTTAAGTCAGAAAAATATAAATTTAAAACTTGAATCATAAAAATATACACCACACAACGACACATCAAGTTTTTTGCGTCGCTGCCGGGGAGTGAAAATTAATCTTGATTTTTATTTTATATTTTGGTTATTAGATTAGATCTAACCCATAGCAGTAGTGTAAATTAGATTAGGTATATTTTTGTATATTCTGTAAATTTTATATATTTGTTAGTTTAATTTTTTGCTTATACATTTGTGTGTTTAATTTAATTGTTTTCCTAATACACTGTTCTGGTCGATAACTCGATACGGCGTATCCACTACCATTGGATACGGTGTATCCAACTTTCTGTCCAATACAGCGTATTCACTCAAAAGATTAATACGGCGTATTCACTTCAATTGAATACGGCGTATCGATCATCTGGAACATTAACAGTAGCTTTCCACATTTGATTCTGTATATCTGTGTTTTCTTTTTTTCGAGCCTATCCTACTGATTGTTTATCCCTTGTTTCAGGTAGTGCATGACAAGGAGTTTAACGAACAAACTATTCACACCTTTCAAGGATCTGGAATGAGAATTTTGATCATCTAGGAAGCACTTCAAGACACTAAGTCTTGACGAATTGAGATCGCCTGATTTCAATTTATTTTTTGACCAAGAATACTCGAAGGAAGAAGTTACGGAAACAATGACGGAAACCATGGAGCAATACATGAGCAAAACTCGAGCCGACTATGGATCGGGAGTTGTTAGGCCGAAGATTGAAGAAAATGATAACTTTTAACTAAAGGGCCAATTTCTCAAGGAACTACGTACCAACACTTTCAGCTGTTCGGATCATGAAGATGCGAACGAACACATTGAGAAAGTTATTGAGATCGTCAATCTATTCCACATTCTAAATATTACTATAGACCAAGTGATGCTTAGAGCATTCCTTATGTCCTTAAATGGAGCCGCAAGCCATTGGCTGAGAAACGAACCAACTAGTTCAATTACAACTTGAGATGGTCTTAAAACAAAATTTTTGAAACAAATATTGCCCACCTGCTCGAACTGCAAAGAAAATGGAGGAAATCAACAACTTTCAGCAAGAACCTGATGAAAACCTTTACCAAGCATGAGAGCGATTTAAAGAACTCTTGATGAAGTGTCCTCAACACTATTTAACGGAGATTCAGGAGGTAATCTTGTTCTATAATGGATTAGGAATTCCTACTTGACAGATTCTTGATTCAAGAGGTGTAATACCATCTAAGACTGTTGCTGATGCAAAGGTAGCCATCCAAGAAATGGGTGAATACTCTCAAAAATGGCACAATAGAACATCTAGGTCAAGAAGTACTGAAACTTCTGACGGATTGGCAGCTATACAAGCACAACTCAATAATCTTGGAAGAGAGATCAAGAAAGTGAATGAAAAAGTCTATGTTGCTCAATTTGGATGCGAATAATACAAAGGACCCCATTACACCAAAGATTGCCCACTCAAAGAAGAAGGGAAAACCCTCAAAGAAGCTTACTACACGTAATTTGGTGTACCTTTTCAAGGAGGGAGATATAGAGCAGCAGCTCCGAGATTCTATCAAAGGAACAATGTAAATCCTTCGTACCAAGAACAAAGGCAATCTATGGAAGATACCCTGAGCAAGTTTATGAGTGAATCAGCAAAGAGACATGAAGAAAACACAAATTTGATTAAAGAAATCCAAGCTTCAACGGATGTTGCCATTAGAAACCAAGGAGCATCGGTTAAAACTTTAGAGATTCAAATTGGGCAAATGAGCAAGGTACTACACGAAAGAGGATTTGGAAGTCTACCTAGCTCTACTGAAGCGAACCCGATAGATCAAGTCAAGGTGATTTCGACTACTATTGAAGATGATTCATACCCGATACGCCTTATTGAATCCTCCTAATACGCCGTATCCACTGGAGAGAACCGTACACTAATGTACGAGACAAGAAAAACGACAATTTTGTTTCCAAGTCGATTGAATGGTTACTACTGTGAAGAAAATAAGGGATCATATGGACCACAATTCTCGAAAGCTCACTCTGAAGCTTCACATATCAATAATTCCATACCCCGAAAGGAGAAAGACCCAGTGAGTTTCACTTTACTTTGCTTTATTAATAATGTTTGCTTTGATAATGCCCTTATTGACTTAGGAGCTAGCGTTAGTGTTATGCCTCTCTCGACCTACCTTAACTTAGGATTAGGCAAATTAGCTCACACTAAGTTGACAGTTGAATGAGCAGACAGGACAGTGAAATATCCAAAAGGAATGGCTGAAAACGTGCTAGTAGGTATTGGTAAATTTGTTTTCCCATTAGACTTTATAATTCTAGATATACCCGAGGATATCAAAGTGCCATTGATCCTCGGAAGACCATTTTTGTCTACCGCCCGTGCTAAGATTGATGTTTACAAACGAAAGATTACCTTAAGGATTGGGGAAGAAAGAATTATTTTCAAAATTGTTAAACCTGCTAGTAGTTTAATTAAGAGGGTCTACATGATAAGTTTAAGAGAAAGAATGGAACTTGATTTTATGGGAGAGACTTTGGTGATTAATAGATCATTAGACCCTTTGAATGGAGATTACATTGAATTAAATGATCTAAATGAACCATTTGAGCTTAGGAGAAATCAAGGTGGTGATTTGATGCCCACCATTCAGGAAGGTGAGGTAATTAAGGAATTTAAAACTAGGGATGATGAACTTGATACTAGAATTGATGATTACCCTAGTTATTGCGACTATGATAAGAAGATCCATATAGATTGTGCTCACAACTTAAAGTTTTCATGCATGATAGGATTTGAATTTACACACGCTAATTTCTTCCCATTATTGTATGTCAATGTGATGTCCAAAAAGTTTCATAATTCTATAATGAAAGATAAGATGGTGTACAAAGGGAATAATGTTATAAGAACTTTAATGAATGTGCCTATTTTTGTTGGAACCTTTTCTCTTGTGACGAATTTCGCAGTTTTAGAAGATATGGATGCTTATCGTGATGAAGGAATAGGCGATGTTATTTTGGTGAACCATTTTTAATAGAAATTAGAATTAATACAAGACGGTTCAAATGGATGATTACCATTTACAATGGTAACGAAAGTGTAACTTATCAAATGGTGCGATCACATCCGAGGTTTAAACACCACACTAATAAGAAAATGCATACAAGTCCCAACCATTACTTAAAGTGTAAAGTGATGAAGATAAGAAGTAATGGAATCTCGAATCCATACCAAAGCTTAAGGGTTCTACAAAAGGTTGTCTTGGATCATTGAAATTAGAACCTGATTATATTCGAGATGCGAAGACGGAAGAATGGCTCACACACGGGCACATTAGCGTGCATGAGATGGAATGGTGAAGAAAAGCTAAAGAAAAGTCTAACTTAAAGACTTTGCTGTAAACAAAAGTGCTTCCCGGGAGACAACCCAGAATGTTATTTATTTTTATTGAGTCTGATCAAGATGTTGTAAATAGTTGTGTCTTTATCATGGTAATGCGTCGGGAAAAAGTGTCTAGCAACTTGTATCTTAGACTTATCTTTTGTTCGTAATTTTTATTAACAACAATTAATTTCCTTTCTAATTCACATTAAACCATGGGTTTTACGCGAATGAGGATTTATACGAGCGTGCATGTCTATTTCGTCATTATGGCCATGTATGCATGTTTTAGCTGCCTTGTTGGTATGGTACTTTTAATGAAAGATTGAAGAATGATTAACCTTAAGCCTTATCATACAAACCCATATTTACCTTTATAAACTTGTTGTTGATCCCACTTCAATAGATCGAATTCCTTAAGCTTGTATAAGGTTTAGTTATATTAGATAAATCTAACACAACTATGTTGAAACTTTTAAATGTATAAAGATTATGCGAAATCTAATCTTTATATTAAGAAGAATACCTATCAATGAAACAGTAATTATCTTGAAATATAATTGAACAAAAAAAGCTCCAATATTTAATAATATGAAATATTATTAATAATACGAATACTCTTGCAGTATTAGGGTTACAAAGACCTTGAAGCTAAGACTAAGATTGATTTTGGTTTTGGTGCTGGTACATCAATCTCTACGCCCTAGGACCTCCTTTTATACACTAAGGAGTCCTAAACGGCTTACAATACTTTCCTAAGTAATCGTAATCTTCTAAACAAATAACTTATACATATATTTTACCAAAATTTCTCATACAAATCACATAAGCAGTACTAACTAACTCAGTAGTACTAACTTCTTCACTAGCAGCATTAAATCCTTCTGTAACATTAACTTTGTACTAACAGTAGTAACTTTTGTACTAGCAGTAGTAACTACTTAACAGTTTTTCTTCTAAGTCTTTGAGCAGCACTAATTTCCACTAGCAGTAGTAACTTCCTCTAGCAGTAGTAACTTTGTACTGGCAGTTGTAACTTCACTAGCAGTCTTAAACACTTAGAATAATTTTCATTGAAATTCTCCAGCAGCACTAACTTTGATTGAGCAGCATTAACACCAATAAGAGCAGCAGTAATACTAACAACATTAAGAAGGATTTTAATCCTAACAATCCTCCCCTAAATTTGATATTCTTCTTCAAAATCATCAAGTTTCTTCATTTAAAAGCTCCATAATCACCAGGAGGATGCTTCCAAACACTTCATTGATTCTTAAGCTGTTTTGTGAGAAGTTTAAGAAGCTGATATGCCATTTTACTAAAATAATCAACCTGAAGCTTCTTGTTTAGCATATCTGTAATTGTAGATGGTATAAGGGGATATCTCTTATCTACTAACATATGAATGTACACATGTTGCATCCACAAAGAATGTACTCTACAGGAGTCATATAGCTTCCAATCTAACACTTTGTAATTATGTTAATTTTTCCATATTTGATCTTCAACATATGGATCAAACATTGTCTTCAAATCTCCTCATAACAACAAATCCAAGTCTTCCACTGGTCTTGTTGACTCATATTTAGCTTTTACCAACTTGTACAAATCTTCCAAATCTTCCTTGCTAAAACTCTTAAGCATAAGACTAAAGACTCTCTACATTTGAGACTTTCCATCAGCTCTCATTATTTGATAATAGCTTTTCTTTCTTTCTTTATGAATCTTCCAATCAACAATACTTGAAGACCTAGTAGCTAAAGGTACAACATCAATTGCAACCTCTTCTTCATCTGGAATGACTTCCATTAGACTTTAAAGCTCTGTTGTGTCTTTATCCTCATCCATCTTCTGCTTCTTAGTACTCTCTTATTTTAACTCTTCTCCTGCTCTCTTTGAACTACCTTCCACTAAGTATGTTCTATAATCCACAAACATGCTTACCCTTTTGAAAGCTTTGTCAAACAATTCTTTGATACAATCAAAGTCTTTAGATTTCAAGTCTTTGTGCTTCTAACCTTCCATGTTCTTAAGGTAAGTAATCATGGTCTTCTTCTGTTGAGTTTTGGTTGGTGGTTTGTTCCTCTTCTTCTCTGCTCTTTTAGCTGCAAAGTCTTTTCTTCTTTGCTCTAGGAGCTCTTTAAACAATGTGGCTTTTTGTTTAATTGTGAATAACTCTTGTTCTTCAGCTTGCACTCTTTCAGCTATTTGGTAATCAGTATCAACTTTTGCTTGAATGTCATCCCAAGCAATATTGGCTTCATCAATCTTTTCTTCTTCATCTCTGGTATTTTTTTCCTCTTCATCAATCTCTGCTTGTAATTTATGTGTAATTTCTTCATCAAGCCTGATTAGATCTTTCTTTTTCATAGTCTTCACAGGTTCTTCTACCATTATTGCTAGGAATTAAGGGCTTCTACAACTTTGTACTATTGGTTCAACTTAGTACTGCCATGAGAAGACTTAGTACTGTCAAGCTTAGTTAGTACTGCCCGTATAAATTGTTAGTATTGCTAGTTTATTAGTATTGTTAGTACTATTTGTTATATAGTTAATACTACTAAAGTGATATGCATGAGTTATATTAGGAATAGATATGCATGATCACTTGACGCATTTTGTAAGCCCATTAGGGTTTCCTTAGTGTATAAAAGGAACCCTAAGGTATAGATCTAGATATTAGTTTTCATATTAGTATTCATAGTTTGCATAGCAATCATAGTTAGTATTCATAGCTATTTTGTAA